>LR753677.1:80022-169492 GCA_902729485.2 Mus minutoides | reverse complement strand
AAAAAAAAAAAAAAATTAGATGATTGGTTTACAATACTATAAACCTTGTAGATTTTCACCTAGACAGTGCCTATATCTACAAGACTTCTGTTGTTGTGTGAAAGTGGTTGTTAAATATGTGAGATAATAATTATTAAATGTTTATAGTTTGGGATATTTAATAAGAGGATGACTAGAGATGAAATAACAATTCTAGATTCTTTTATCCCCTTTCCATGTCCCTGTCATGAGAGATGGTTGGTACATATTTTTATCTTTCCTAAGAATAAAGCCAGTCATTTCTAAGTGTGGAAAGAATAATTTTCTGCTGGTATGAGATAAGTAAGAATAACTAAGGCTTCCTGTGTAGCTGCCATCCCCTTCACTTCCTTCAATCATTCTCCTAAATCTTCCATAGGAATCCCAAACCTCCATCCAACGCTTAGCTGTGAGCATCTGCATCTGTCTCAGTCAACTGCTTGGTAGTGCATTTCAGAGGACAGCCATGCAAGGCTCCTGCCTGCAAGTACAACATAGTAAAAAGTATCAGGGATTAGTACCAGCCCATGGTATATGTCCCAAGCTGGGCCAGTCATCAGTCAGCCATTCCTTCACTCTCTGCTCCTTTTTGTATCTGCATTTCTTTTAGAGAGGAGCAATTTTAGGTCAACAGTTTTGCAGGTAGGTTGGTGTCCCCATCCCTCTACTGGAGGTCCTGTCTGACTACTAGAGGTGGCCTCTTCAGTTTTATATCCCCATTATACTACCCTGAACCCCTGGCAACTCCCAGAGACTGAGACACCAACCAAAGAGTAGGATAGTCAGATGCCCCTGACACATATGTAGCAGAGTGCTGTATCATTTGGACTCAGAGAAAAAAGATATGCCTAATCCTATACAGACTTGATTCCCCAGGGTAAGGATTGGAGGGACATCCTCTCAGAGTCGAAAGAAGCAGAAATGGGGAAGAATTCTGTGAGGGGGAACTAGGAAGGAGCAACATTTGAGATGTAAATAAATGAAATAATTACTTAAGAAAAACATAACAAAGGCTAATATTTATAAGAATATGAAAGATGGATGTTAAATACATATAATTTGATTAATAATATCCCATCTTTTATCAAACACTGCTATCTATTTATCATTCACCTTGGGATTTATACTTGATAAAAATTTACCACCTTGAAATCTATCCTTTGATTTTAACTTACTTGTAAATGCCTGGTCTTCTACCAGGGCATTTCTTGATGGCCTTTTTCAGATATAAGTACTGCACTTATCCCTAGGTTTATATCTCTTTTGTTACATAGTTACATGCTATAGATAGGTGTAATAGATATATTTAATTTTAGCACATGTACATATAAATATCTATATTTACAAATTAAATTGACAAATTAAATATATGTTCCATGTGTAATTATAAAAATAGACATATATGTTTTATTACATACCAGGAATAGGTTTTCAGAATGCATTTTAGGTTATGTTGTTATTCACTGTCAAAGTATCAGATTAGAAATAAATATGCAAATCTAGATGATATATCTATCCTGCTATACAATTAAGGGCTATTTTATGCATGTTTGTGTGTGCACATCTGTGTGAGGGAGTGAGTGAGAAAGTGACTGAAAGAACAGAGAGAGACAGATATAGAGAAAAAGAGAAAGAGAGGAGAGAGACTGCACAAAATTAAAATATGCATGGCTTAATTCTCTAATGCAAGATTCCTGTCTGTAAACACATCATAGCATCAGTAATAGTGTCAGACCTTGGTGTATCCCCATGAGATGGGCTGGTCACTGGACTACCTTTCCTTCAGTCTCTTCTTAATTTTTGTCCCTGCAGGTTTTGTAGACAGGAAGACTTCTGGGTCAGAAATTTTGACTTGTGTGTTGGTAACACCATCCCTCCTCTTCAGGACCTCTCTATCTACTGGAGGTGGATTTTTCTCATTCCTGCTCCTCACTGTTAGGCATTCCATTGAAGATCTCTCCCATGAGTCTTGAGATTCTCTCACCTCCCAGGTCTCTGGTAATTTCTAGAGGGTCTCCCTAACTCCCATCTTCTGAGACTGCATATTTCAATTCATTCTGCTGAGCCTTTGGGCTTCTTTCCTGTCCCCAACCCCAATACATGATCCTGTTCCCCCTTTCCCCTTTCACTCCCCTCTCCTGCTCAAATGTAGTGTCTTCTGTGTAACTGGATTGGTGCACATAAGTTGTTTAAATTTGTTTTCACTACAAAATGTTTTTTTTTTTTTATTTCTTCTGTAATTATAATTAGTAAGTGTCCTACACAGAGAAGTCTGAGCTTCTGTCTGGTCTTTCAGAGCTTGTAGTATATCCATCCATTCACATATGGCTTTTCAGAGTCCAGTAATAAATGAGTTGTTAACTTTAATCTGAATGCTATGAGTTTTACGTTGACACCTTCACTAGTGGGAAGACTTTCTCTGGTTTGGACCCAGTTACTCTACACCACTTAGGTTTTCACATACTATCCAAATTTGAGCCACATATTATTTTTTTTCCATTTATTTGGAGTCTCCCTCTGCTATTTCTAGTTTGGGTCATGAAAATAACAAATTTTATTGGCACAAGTAAATTTTTAAAAAATAATATATTTAAAAATATATACTGCCTCTAAAAATAACATTAATTATTTTGGCTTTAAGCTATTGGTTAAAGCTTTATGTAACTGTTTTGAAGTCTGGACACCTTTATATTCAGGAAAATGGAAAAATTCATCCAACAGTAGTATCTGAAGTGAGCAGCTTAGTGTTACTGACTGAATTGGAATGGTCCTTACATTTTTGTGGAATTTTTAATGAAATGCAGGCCACACACTTGTATAATCCGCTAATTTTTCAGTCTATAGGATAAGTGACCTAGTGATCAGAACACAAGATTATAAGTTTAAGATGTAAATACTTGGAATTATACAGAGACTTTTAAAATATTATTTTAAAGTCTGTGATAAAAGAAAATGTAGCTATACCAGCTTTGATAAAATTTCTAATAACATTTTCTCATCGCTTACAGAAGACATTACCAGTCATATTAAGAGACAGTACCTTTGCACTTAGCAAAGGCATGTTTGATATCCAGGTGAAGTGGCTAAACCTTCCCAGGGCTCCAAATCTGATGACTTTAGGTAATTGTCTTACATTCCAATCTGTGCTTCTTTTTCTGGTAAAATGAAAAGACAGAGGTCTCGTGCCTACATCTATCGAGATACTTGCTCAGGGTATTATTATTGGTCTAGGGAGCAGTTTCTGTAAAAGTCAATATCTATGGTAGAAATGCCATACTGCTACCTGCGTTTTTTATTTTAATATTATCCCTTTTCTTTCTATTCTTCCCTTTTGAGAATATGCAGTGTTTCTGAGCAGACAATTGAATGTTTTACTCGCTGTTGTCCCACACATATATGTTTTGTATTTTTGACAGGCTATGTGGAAATATATAGAAATCAAATCAAATCACCTGGCAAGCCACTAAAAAACAAATTCTATTATGAAATAATAAGAGGACAATAACATTGAAAAGGAAGTTGCATGGCTGAGGGCTTCAGAATATAATTTGAAGGAAATGCATGGAATGTATTGTGTCACTATGGTACAAAAAACACTTTCTAAAATAAGAACAGAAGGATAATTAATCTAGTAAAGGATATTTTGTTTAATAAAAATTAGTTCTGCCTTTCAAATGAAAGTTTAAAGAGGAAGCTGTCATCTAAGGCAGTTATCATTGCTGAACAAGTGTTGTTTCTCTATTCAAAGGCTACATGTCATCTCAACCATTACAAAGGGAACACAGGCGGCATTATATGATGTACTGATCTTAAATATGAAGTGGTTTTAAAGTTAACAGGGTAGATGGTTATATGATATTACTGATAAAAAGTATTAACTTTACAGATATCACTATACAGAGAGGATCTGCATTTTAACTAGGCAGAGAAAAACTCATTTTACACTTCACCACAATTCCAAACAACGTATAAATATAGAAGACGTAATAATGACAATTTTCACTTTTCTTTTTTATATTTCTCAAAGAACTACCTTTCACAGAAAGTTATTTAGGGACTATCTGATGAACATTGCATATTTACCTGAAGTCAAGGGAAAGATAATATGGGAATTTGTTTCTACCTTACATTCCTAGATACTCATTGTATTCAAAGCATGATCTTCATTCAGTAATGTTATGTCAGTAACATTGCACTTATTTTAACAAACTATGCACTAACCAGACCATTCTTTACAAAGAAAACATGTTAATGAAGACATATGTCTGCTGTATTGAGATAGCACCATTAGAATCTTATATGTACTTTCTCGTTTGGGTACACTAAAGGTAAATATTTATATCACTAGGAAACTTATTGCTTTTAGAAGATCTTTAAAACTATATAAAGATTCCTAATATCAAGAAATTTCCCATTAATAAAGCAATTACCGAGACAAACTTTCTCTGGAGTTAGAGTGAAACAAAAATTTAATGGGTACACATATCCAGGGGATAAAATATGATCAACTTTGTAAGTAACATTTGAACACCTCCTGTATGAGGAGTGCTTCGGAGTTCAAGGGAAAGGACAATAGTCATGGTAAATGCTGTCTGGAGCTTATAGTCTGCCACCATTAGTGATTTCTTTATATTTTATTTGGTCAATACTTTAAAAATCAAGTACTTTGGAAAAAATTATTTTTGTTCTATCCTAGATGTTCAGATTATTATAGGAAAGGACCTTGATTACTCACAATTACATGCTATTTTCTAATGCAAGCTTTAAGTAAGAGAAAGCTTCAGAAAATCACGACTGCCCACTGAAATAAACAGAAGCAGTAGATGCAGATTGTGACATGCCTTCAATCTGTCTTGGGTAAATCCATGCATTACTTAGTACATATTTCCATTGAGATCTCTGGTTCTTTTAGAATTAAAACAGTTAGACATGATAACCTTTCAAGGTAGAATTTAGCTTTGGATCAATTTTCTTGGGTAAAGACAGAACTCAAAGTTTACATCGGGCTTTCCTCTATTGGGTCTAGGCATGCAGCAATGAAGTGGATGTGTGAATTCCTCACCCCAAACTTCCTGCAACCCACTAACTGCCATCTCTGGAACAACTTCTCTCCTGCAGCAGCTTCGCTGAGGTTAGTTTTCTCAAAGGTGTTTTTACAAAGTCCTCCTCTCATATTACTTTTCCTTCATGTCTCTACTGACTCCGAGGATAACTTTGCATATCCCAAATCTCATTAACTCTGTCTACCACAAACTTTGTCATTTCACAAAGGCCCATGGAGACTTAACCAAGATTATCTGCTCATTGAGGGAACACACTGTTTCACTTGTAAGGCAGAAGCCACTATTATACTCTTTATATTGATATATCTACTATATGTTAAAACAACCTATGGTGTAGCTGTTAAAATTTCCTGGATTTCTGTTTATTACAACGAAGGTCTTATTATTATTTTAGTTTCACAGGACTTTTCTTAATCCAGTTGTGCTTAAATCTGAAACCTAGGATACCAGACACCTAGGTCACTAAAGGTCATCTGTGGACAGTGGCCCCTGAATTGACTGTCTCATAGCAATGAAGACTTAAGATCAAGACAGTAGTGAAAACTAGAAAAGCAAGGGTCAGAATTAAGAGCTATTAAGGGAATGTGGAAAATCAAGGTAAAGGGAAATGTTTAAAAGTACACAACATACCCAAGATCAGAAGGAGTTCCCAAAAGAAGAAAAAACTTTTAATTTCTTTATCTATAGGTTTTTGTATATATGTGGTAGATACACAACAAAAGATGAGCCAATTCCTATAAGACTAGTTGATTCTGTGTGTCAGCTTTCATTATAGAAGGGTAAATACAGGGGCCTCATGCTCTAAGCCTTCACCACTAACCCAACCAGAGAAATGATTCTGACCTATTCATGTGCTGTCCACTCAGGGGTAGTTAAAGTTCCACTCCGCACATCTCTGACTTGAGCTTTGTTGGTAATTGACCTTAACTGTCTGTCTGCTCTCTGTTAGTGACTTGGCAGGCATTGATGCCCTTTGACCTGGCACATGAATTGAGTGCTGTCAATTAGACTAAGTTCCTTTTGTCCTTGCAGCTGCTGAAAGTTCCTGTACTTATGCTTCATTAACTCTCCATCTATGGGATGTTCAGGAATCTATTTTCTGAGATAGATGGGGGTTTCCTTAGAAGTTGCCTTTACTTGGTTTGGTGCAATTAGCTGCATTGGTGGTAAGAATATATGAAAGACAGGAGTGTCTTGCTGATGGTGTCCCTTGTTGAGCTCAGAGCCAGCTGGCCTGCCACTGGCATAGAGCCTGTCATTTTCCCATTTGTTGGTGTGTTTCTAATCTTTAGCATTCTCAATTTCCCTGTTGCAATACTAACCTTCTTTTAATGCAGTGTGCATTCTCAATGGAACATATGTGCAACTCCATATTATCACCACAGGTCTCTCTTTTTACTCCCTAAAAGGAGGAAACTACTGACCACCTCAATGCCAGAATGAAAGGACATAACTGGGCTATACTGACTGGACTTCTAATTTAGTACTCTTCAACATTTTGGCACTACATAGAAGATCTATATATTTGGATAAAACAGTACCAGCATCCAATTTCAACAGATATGTGATATTTAAAAATATTTGAAAATAGAATTATCAACTTTCTTCGGAAACTTTCCAAAAGAATATTTATAGAGTCTGTGACTTTCTCCACTAGACCTTCCCTCTTCGTGACTTCTTTTTCACTGCAGCAGATGTGACAGCAAAATCAGCACAATGCCTCCATGGAGGGCAGCGTCACACATGGAATGTGCATCCCCTATGGCTTTTCTTCTTTGTCAGCAGAAGTCTGTGTTCCTGTACTATGTTCTGAAGGATAGAGACACTCCATGAGATTCCAAAGCTATCTCACAGCTGTGCAAGTGTAGACCCTAGCTCACTAAGTGGAGGTAGGACACATGCTCCCAAAACAGGCTGCACCACCTTGGTTTTGTTCAGGAGAAGAGAAAACACATGCTATAAATCTTATAAGTCAGAAGAATTCTATATGTAACAAGTACATGAATTAGATATATAGGTGATGAATACAGTGAGAATCTAGTTAGGAAATGTGAAGTCAACTGTTAGGCACTCCAGATTAGCGAGTGCAGGTAGTAAAAAAGTTGAAAGTTAAATGAGCAGTGAAAAGATTTTTCATTTCTAAAATTTATAACACAGGGGTATATTTTCAGTTTCCTGGAAGCATCTCTAGCCAAAAATAAAGGTACAGCCATTATGTAGGCTGAGGGCAGGAAAAGAAGTTTAAAGAAATATTTCACACTTTATAAATCTCCCCTAGGCTCCCATATTTGATATATGTAACTAATACATTTTTTGTTTATAATTTAAAAATAAATCATAAAGGCACATTACAGATTATACATGACCAGTATCTTTATGACATGCATGCCTTACACACACACACACACACACACACACACACACACACACACACACACACCTACATTTTCCTTTAGAATTGTTAGCAGTGACCTAGTCTATAATGTTCAGGTCTCAGGACTCATTTTTGAAGTTATGTGTAATTAATTTAATCAAGTCATCTGACATATTATTTCATTCTGAAACATGTCAGCATCAGTTTCTTGAACACAAAACTAAGAAGGCAATTCCAAGATTAAAGAAAGGTTCAGGAAAATTAAGGAGATGCCAATGAGACATCCACCTTCCAACAAATGTTGATAAGGAGGTCTTGCATTCCAAGAAGATTATTAAAATGGAATGTGATTGACTTTACTCAATGCTATGGTTGAACTGAGAATAATGAAGTGTTCCTATCAACAACTATAGGTTATTTGCTTGCTACAGCAGTACCTGACCTAGAAATGCTATGGAGTCTAATATCATTTGTCGTACAATATAAACTAATACCATGAAGGAAGGCTTCCTTCTTTGGTGAAAAACCTCTCTTTTAAGGGTACACTATTATGGATTAAAAGTCAATTGGTTAGTTTTTAATAATAAATATTTGTATATAGCAAATATGGATCTTGAAGAATCCTGTAGTTGAGATAATATTCAGGATAAAAAGACCTGGAAAACTCAGAGTATACTATGTTCTAGTGCAGGCATTTTACATATGAAGTATTTTCCACGAATGGATTCTTTTTAATTAAAACAGTATAAAAGACACTCAGGTTTTATTTATATTTTTGTTATAAAATATTAGGTCTGCAATTATTACATAAAGCTAATAAATCCAGAATTTTGAGAGTTATGTATGTGATCATCTGTGCCATGACTTAGGTTGATGCTAGGCAGAAGACATTTCTCTGTTCATTCTTTCAGTTATTTTTACTTAGATATATATTTATAATCAGCTTTTCCAATGAAAATGAATTTCGTAGTCTTGGCAGTGTTGGTTAGTTTTTTTGTCGACTTGATACATGTCAGGGTCATCAGAGAAGAGAAACACTCAATATAGAAAATGTGTCCACCATACTGGTCTGAAGGCAAACCTGGGCTTTCTTAATTGATAGTTGATATAGGAGTAGCTGGGCCATTTTGAGAGGTGCCACCTCTGGGCAGGTAGTCATAGGATGTAAAAGATAGATAGATAGATAGATAGATAGATAGATAGATAGATAGATAGATAGATAGATAGATAGAGAGAAATCCCAGGGTTTCTGCTTCTGTTCCTTCCTTGAGTCCTTTCCTGATTTCTTCATGATAGAGTATAAACAGTAAGACAAAAACAAACCATTTCTTCCAGAACTTGGTTCTGGTAAGTGTATTATCATAGCATTAGTACACCACACTAGGACACTTGAATACATGACCACACAGCATTTCTATTTTTCTGCGCTGACAGAGAACTTTGGTGGATGGAGCCTATGTCACCGTTATAATAGACTGCTGATTTTCATAGCGCTGTGCTAAGATGCTGAATGCTTTAAGAGTCTCAGTGTCTTTTTTTTTTTTTAATGATAAATTTAGGTATAATGTAACATTGAGTTTTTCTTCTTTTTTTTCCCAATATTTATTAGATAACTTCTTCATTTACATTTCAAGTGTTATCCAGAAAGTTCCCTATACCCTCCCCACTCCTGGCCCTGCTCCCCTACCCTCTCGATCCCACATCTTGGCCCTGGTGTTCCCCTGTACTGGGGCATATAAAGTCTGCATGACCAAGGGGCCTCTCTTTCCAATGATGGCCAACTAGGCCATCCTCTTCTATATATGCAGCTAGAGACATGAGCTCAGGGGGTACTAGTTAGTTCATGTTATTCTTCCACCTATAGGGTTGAAGACCCCTTCAGCTCCTTGGGTACNTGGTTGGTAGACTATTAATGACTGCTTCTATTTCTTTAGGAGATATAGGGCTGTTTAGGTCATTAATCTGATCCTGGTTTAACTTTGGAACTTGGTATCTGTCTAGAAAGTTATCCATTTCATCCAGATTTTCCAGTTTTTTTGAATATAACCTTTTGTAGAAGGATCTGATGGTGTTTTGAATTTCCTCAGGATCTGTCTCCCTTTTCATTTCTGACTTTGTTGATTTGGATGCTATCCCTATGCCCTCTAGTGAGTCTGGCCAAGGGTTTGTCTATCTTGTTGACTTTTACAAAGAACCAGCTCCTGGTTTGATTGATTCTTTGGATGGTTCTTTTTGTTTCCACATGGTTGATTTCACCCCTGAGTTTGATTATTTCCTGCCGTCTACTCCTCTTAGGTGACTTTGCTTCCATTTGTTCTAGAGCTTGCAGATGTGCTGCCAAGCTATTGGTGTAAGCTCTCTCCATTTTTTTTTTTTTTTTTTTTTTTTTTTTTTTTTTTTTTTTTTTTTTTTTTTTTTTTTTTTTTTTTTTTTTTTTTTTTTTTTTTTTTTTTTTTTTTTTTTTTTTTTTTTTTTTTTTTTTTTTTTTTTTTTTTTTTGTGTAGGAACTCAGAGCTATGAATTTACCTCTCAGGAATGCTTTCATTGTGTCCCATAAGTTTTGGTACGTTGTGGCTTCATTTTCATTAAACTCTAGAAAGTCTTTAATTTCTCTCTTTATTCCTTCCTTGACCAAAGTATCATTGAGTAGAGTGTTGTTCAGTTTCCATCTGAATGATGGTGTTCTGCTATTTATGTTGTTATTGAATAGCAGCCTTAGTCCATATTGATCTGATAGGATGCATGGGACAATTTCAATATTTTTGAATCTCTTGAGGGCTGTTTTGTGGCCAATTATGTGATCAGTTTTGGAGAAGGTGCCATGAGGTGCTGAGAAAAAGGTATATCCTTTTGTTTTTGGATGAAATATTCTGTAGATATCTATTAAGTCCATTTGTTTCATAGCTTCCATTAGTTCGACTGAATCTCTGTTTAGTTTCTGTTTCCAGGATCTGTCCATTGATGAGAGTGGGGTGTTGAAGTCTCCCACTATTATTGTGTGAGATGCAATGTGCATTTTAAGCTTTACTAAAGTTTCTTTAATGAAAGTGGCTGCCCTTGCATTTGGAGCATAGATATTCAGAATTGAAAGTTCCTCTTGGAAGATTTTGCCTTTGATGAGTATGAAGTGCCCCTTTTTGTCTCTTTTGATAATTTTGGGTTGAAAGTCTATTTTATTCGATATTAGAATGGCTACCCCAGCTTTTTTCTTCGGGCCGTTTTCTTGGAATATTGTTTTCCAGCCTTTCACTCTGAGGTAGTGTCTGTCGTTTTTCCTGAGGTGTGTTTCTTGTAGACAGCAAAATGTCAGGTCCTGTTTGTGTAGCCAGTCTGGAGGTCTATGTCTCTTTATCGGAGAATTGAGGCCATTGATATTAAGCGATATTAAGGAACAGTAATTGTTGCTTCCTGTCATTTTTGTTTTTAGAGTTGGGATTCTGTTCTTGTGGCTGTCTTCTTTTAGGTTTGTTGAAGGATTACTTTCTTGCTTTCTCTAGGGCCGAGTTTCCGTCCTTGTATTGGTGTTTTTCTGTTATTATCCTTTGAAGGGCTGGATTCGTGGAAAGATATTGTGTGAATTTGAATTTGTTGTGGAATACTTTGGTTTCTTCGTCTATGGTAAATGAGAGTTTTGCTGGGTATAGTAGCCTGGGCTGGCACGTGTGTTCTCTTAGTGTCTGTATAATCTCTGTCCATGATCTTCTGGCTTTCATAGTCTCTGGTGAGAAGTCTGGAGTAATTCTGATAGGCCTGCCCTTATATGTTACTTGACCTTTTTTCCTTGCTGCCTTTAATATACTGTCTTTATTTAGTACATTTGTTGTTCTGATTATTATGTGTTGGGAGGAATTTCTTTTCTGGTCCAGCCTATTTGGAGTTCTGTAGGCTTCTTGTAGGTTTATGGGCATCTCATTCTTTAGGTATGGAAAGTTTTCTTCTATTATTTTGTTGAAGATATTTGCTGGCCCTTTAGTTTGATAGTCTTCCTTCTCATCTACTCCTATTATCCTTAAGTTTGGTCTTCTCATTGTGTCCTGGATTTCCTGGATATTTTGTGTTAGAATCTTTTTGCATTTAGCATTTTCTTTGATTGTCNCATCACCTGTTTGGTATTGTTTTCCTGTAACTCTCTACGTATTTCTTCTTTAAATGCTTCTAGTTGTTTATCTGTATTTGTATTTATCTGTTCCTGTATTTCCTTCTTATAGTCCTCTATCATCATCATGACGAGTGACTTTATATACATGTCCTGCTTTTCTGGTGTGCTGTTGTATCTAGGACTTGAAGTGGTAGGTGAGTTTGGATCTGGTGATGCCAAGTACCCTTGGATTCTGTTGCTTCTGTTCTTACGTTTACCTCCTGCCATCCCTGCCCAAGGAGACCTGGTGTTGGTGCAGACCAGAAGGGAGCGTCTGTCCTGTCCTGAGCCTTTATCAATCTCCTGCTGGTGTCTCAGTTCACTCGCAATTGGGCCAGAACAGATGCTGAGTTCAGCTGCTCACCTGTGGTCCCAAGAAAGCCTGGGGAGTCCCGAAGGGGCCTCAGGGAGAGTGCGCAGAGCCTGTGCCCAAGCCCTGAGCTGGTGCGGGGTGCACCGAGCTGGACCTGAAGGAAGAGTCTGTCCTGCTCTGGGCCTTTATCAGTCTCCTGGCTGGTGTCTCCTGAGCCTGGTGCTGGAGCAGTGTGGGCCAGAAGGGAAGTGGTCTGCTGCCGCCCTGCCTATCTCCCAGCTGCAGGCTCAGGTCCCATGAGATTGGACTGGAACAGATGTGTGTTCCTCTGACCAGTGTTCCCGAGATCTCAGTTTTCCGGAGATCTCTAGGAGAGTCCCGCTGGGAACCTGGGTGGGTCCGCAGCCCCCGGGGCCTTGCGCCCTGCACTGGAGCGGTGTGGACTGGAAGGGAAGGGGTCTGCTGCCCGCCTGCCTATCTCCTGGCTGCAGACTCCGGTCCCGGGAGATTGGACTGTCTGTCTCCCGGGTATAGACTCAAGTCCCACGAGATTGGACTGGAACAGATGTGTGTTCCTCTCACCAGTGTTCCAGAGATCTCAGTGGTCCCGAGATCGCTAGAAGAGTCCCGCTGGAAACCTGGGTGGGTCCGCAGCCCCCGGGGCCTTGCGCCCTGCACTGGAGCGGTGTGGACCGGAAGGGAAGGGGTCTGCTGCCCGCCTGCCTATCTCCTGGCTGCAGACTCCGGTCCCACGAGATTGGACTGGAACAGATGTGTGTTCCTCTTACCAGTGTTCCAGAGATCGCTAGAAGAGTCCCGCTGGAAACCTGGGTGGGTGCGCAGCACCCAGGCCTTGTGCCCTGCACTGAGGCAGTGTGGACCGGAAGGGAGTCTCAGTGTCTTATCTATCTATCTATTTATTTGTAGATATTTGCACATGTATTCATTTTGAATCACTTTTATAACAATTATTCCAATATCTGTGAGAATTTTCAAGTTGCAGAAATTCACCTGATAAATATTCATATCATCTAAATAAATAAAGTAGAAAATAATATAGACATTCAACGTAGCATAAATACTACTAGTTATGCTATGTGTTCCTGCAACAAACTCATACTATTAGAAAATTAAATTAAATATTAGGGCTAGTGAATAAAAGAGTGTACAGTGATGAATGTAACACTTTTTTCTTATAGAATATCTTCAATGGTTTCTCACAGACTGGGTCCAACTGGTTTTTGTTTGTTTGTTTTTTGTTTTTTGTTTTTTTTTTTGTTTGTTTGTGTTGTGTTTTTTGTTCTTGTTTTGTTTTTATTCCATAGAGCAGCAATACTCATATTTTAAGGTTGGATCATTTAACTTCTTAAGATTTGTGAACTGTTGATGTTACCATTCTGTCATCTATCCCCTGTTTTAGCTTTTGTATTTCTAGAAAAGTATATATACTTTCATATACTTTTTCTCTACCCAATATGATAACAAAGACATGTAAATCTCTGATGCCTTACTCTTCTTGTGTTCTGAAGCTACATTGGCTATAGTTCTTACAAAGTTTAGTAGCCAAGTTTAATAGTGCATCTTTAACTATCACAGCTGTACTTTCAAAAGAGAAAAATACTTCTTTTGCCTTTGGCAAAATAATATATCATATTATTCCACCAAAACTTTCATTGACGAAGTGTACTCTGAGATTCTAATGTTCCAACAATGTGTACAGCACAGCTTTCAAATTTTACAATCACTGGATATACAAAAAAGATGTTCAGGATATCAGTATCTTTAATTTACCCTACAATATCCTCCTCTGTTTTGTATTTACACTTATGCTATTAAAATTAAAATTTTATTTCCCATTTATTTTATTAAATATATTTTTATAATCTATATCACATCAAATGCTAAACCAAACCAATGTGATTTCTCAAAACAACAACCTTTTCCCTAAAGTTCTTATTTTTATTTTATATCTCAAAATGAGAAATTCCAGTATTGAATGATTATTTGATCACAAAATATATTTCTAAGCTAGCTTTTAGTTTGTACTACAAGTTTCATTAAAAGATATGATTTTCACCAAGGGGGGAAAAAGAATTTAGAGAGAATCTATGGCTTTACAATGGTCTTCAGAATCTGTGTGGAATGTCCTGTTGGATCAGATACACTAGAGTTATGATTAAGGTGTTAAGCAATTAAGGATTAGCAGTAAGGGCTTGGTAACAGGGGATCAGAATTTTGACATGCAAATATGTTAATACTATAAATCACAACTGTGATAAGCCTCAATATAAAATAATGTTTTATATGAGAAAAGATACAGAGAGAAAGTGGTAGATAAAAGAATGGCTTAATGTTACTGGTTGTGGTTCTTATTACAGGGGAAATGATGTTCATATTTCTCTTTCACGACCTCCACAGATATAACACCATAGATGCTTCCAGAAATGATGTTAAACTATCTAAGGATTAAAAGGTAGCTTTTACAACTTTTATGGAAGATTGCAATGCACTCAAACAGAACATGTAAGAATATAAGTAAAATATCTAATGTTTGTTTTTATGTTTACAAGATTAAAGATTACATCCATAGTAAAAATAGAAGTAAGAATTTTCCTTTTAAGACAGGAGGCATCTGGTTGGAGTCACTTGGATGATCCATCTCCCCTCTCTTCCGGTCTATTATCAGTTTCCTATCATCTCATCCTCACCTTTACTGTTTCTGTGTCTTGGTGTCTCTCTAAACCTGAAATGGGCAAATACCAGTATTGTTTTATTTTGTGTATGAATGACATTGAGAATATTTGGTGGTTGACAGTTGATTGTTGATATGACTGAGAACAAACATCAAATCACCCTGAAATTTAGAATAACCAAGATTTCTGAAGAAGTTTTTCTGAACCAAGAAATGTCTCTGCTCTCTCCTCAACAGCAGTCTTCTTGACTGTCCCACAGAACTTGTCTGACAGATGGCAAAATAAGATACTATGTGCATTAAAAATCCATAAATTTTCTGAAATGTTCTGCTGCGAATACAGGATCTGAAGTACAGGTTAGGTCTATCTAGATCTTGTTTCAAAAGGGTTAAATCCCTAAGAATATATACTCTGTCATTGGGCAATTCAAATGACAGTTTGTTCCGCTCACTTGGACATGACATGCCCACTTTCCTTCATATTATTGATGGGGTAGAGCGAGTAACCTCATTAGAGGCTTCCTCATTGAAGGTGATTTCTGTTTCTTACCTTTTCTGGAAGGCGTTCCCATTCTTTGGTGTGGTGACTCGCTATAAAATAAACAGGTTAATTCTTACTAGGACCTAACAAAAACTGAAAATCATTAGAAAGGTTTATCATAATTTTGAGCCTATAAAACACAGAAAATATGGATGGTATATAAAATTAAAGAAAAATAAGCAATTTTTTAACCACACAAAGGTAACAATTTTCATTCCTTTTTCTTTACAGTTATATCTTCTTTATTACTGAGCACATCCTGAAGCAGAGAGGCAAGCTTTACTTTGGATCTTATGTAGTGTTCAAGATTGCCTACTATAAAAGATTATCATCAAATGACTATTTTGTATGCCTATTATAAAATGACAATTCAATTAACTTTAAAAAACACATAAATAAAGAATAAAAATTGGTGGTTTTGTTGTTGTTGTTGCTAAGAAAATTGAAACTGTAAAGAGAGTAATGCCTCATAAGAACCTAGAACCAGAAATGGGAAGGCTTTTTGGAGTCTAGACTACACGTGCCTTTCTGTCCTTCTCATCCCTCTTCTTTTTTTTTTAAATTTTTATTAGATATTTTCTTAATTTACATTTCAAATGCTATCCCGAAAGTTCCCTCCTCTCTCCCCCTGTGCTGCTCCCCTGCCTCTTATATTGCTCATGTTTATTGGGCTCTTGTTTTCAAACTCTCCATGTGTCTCTTCTCCTTCTTTAGTTTGTTAGAAACACCTGCCAAAAATGACCTGCTCAGCAAACCCAGCTTTGTAATAATCCCATCTGGCTTGGCAGTGGTGACCCCATTTCACATTCTAGTTATGTCCACCTGTCTAATGGAGTGGAGAGAGGTGTGGTCCTATTTCAGATAGGAATATATAGAATATTGAAGAAATGATAAGACACTTTTAGGTAAAAGTTAATGCTTCACATCTTATAGAACATTTGTACTATTTACTTTCTCTAGAATCTAACAGCATTATACAATTATAGAATCTTTTAATGACTGATCCCAATGGTTGAGTCAAGGGAGGTCTAAATGTTTATTTGTACAACTGCCGGACAGCTGTGGTGGTACTGGCACATGGATCTATGTGGCTGTTGAACATGAGGTTGGAGCCATGGATAATAGTTTGTCATAATCTACTTTCAAATAAAATCATCATCAACCAGGACTTACTCAGTGACAGAATATTATCTAAGAAACTTGATCATTCATTTCATCTATGGATGTCTTACTTAGAAGACTATTTGTTTTTCAGTTATGTCTCTGCTGGCTGTTATTCTGTACTTCATTACTTAGATCATAATAAAAATAATTAAAAAGAGGTGGGTTCTACTCTGGAATATACTTTTGTAAACATTCATAGCATTTACACTTTCAGATAATAAAATGCACTGAAAGTGGAGGTAGATAACATTCCAACTCCTACTATTGATAATCCCTATTTTTATTATTTTCTAAATTAATATCCTCTCCTCTGTATAATACTTTTTATCATGTTTCTTTGCCTTACCAGCTAGAAACAAACTATTTGAGTTAAATGTCCCTTGCAGTTTAACTTATCTAATACCAATATGTTAATTTCAAATTATGTATTTTGGCTTCTACTTGGCAATTTAAATAAATATTTATTAAAATTTATTGATCTCACACAAGAAAGACAGAATTGATAGCTTTCTCATGTGATATCAATTTTTAAATTTAATATAATTTTAAATTAAAAATCAATATAAATTTTTATCTATTCATCCTTATATTGTCAAGCCCTTCTACATACACTCTCTTGAGTTTGCATTTCGTGCTTTTATCCTTCAAATAATTCTTCAGTGCACTGTGCCATTGAAAGTTGAAAATCACATTAGAATTCAACATGCAACTACCCTGTAAGTCGTACAGTTGCATATGCAAAGAAGTTCATCCCTAATATTTCCATGCAATAAAAAATAATTAGAAAGCATAAGAAATTATGAAGGTTAGTTCCTACTTGGTTGGACCTTGAATGGCTAGTCTGTGACCATGAAGAAACCCCAGGCCTCTGGTTGGAGAAGTCTCCTATCATTCCTGCAACTCCAGAATTGCATTTTTGACCACACAATGAGTGCAAACCCATCAATATACCTCAGCTCACATATGTGATGGACTAGGAGTTCCAGGGCCACCATTGCATCCCCATGCTTGGCCTTTATTTTCCTCCCAAAATATTACTTCCATAATCAGTCATCAGAAACTCTCAGTGGCTTTCATCCTAAAATTTTCAGATTATACTGTCCATCAAATGGATGCCTTCGTTGCTTTATGTGCAGGAGCGAGACTGATACACATCTAATCTTTTATGCAATTTCTCTGTTTATTGTCATTTGTTTCACTGTGTTTTAACTGTAAATTTGGCTTTTTACTTCTCAAATATGTTATAAAACACAGTAACAGGGGTGTGTGTGTTTGTCTGTGTGTGTGTACTGTTTGATATAAATATTAAAACAATGTATCATCCTATTTAAAAATTTTGAATGAAATTTACTTTCACCAGGAAAAACTTCAACTTAATAAACAATATTTACTATTATTTACTATTTACTATTATATTTAAATATTTCATAAAATATTTAAGTTAGTTTTTACATTTTAGGAATAAAGCCTGTATACTTTAAAACAATGAACTCTTTCAATGGACCCTACTAAGCAGTCAGTAACTCATGGTCCTGTTGTACATTTGAAATATGAAACACACACAACATTAATAATATAATTTGAACAAAGAAATTAATGTTTTGTGGTGAAAACATTTCTAAGACGCCACAGCTCTGCGTTTTAGTTTGTGGTTTTCTGTAGTGGATTCTCTCTTTTGTAAAGAGAAGTTCTCTCAATGAGGGGTGTAGGTCACACTTATCTTTGAACATACAGGCAGATATTTATGGATTGTTGTTAGGGATTATGATCCTTTAGTAAAATACTGATTGTATATTCTCATTCAATTTTGCTAGCTGTGAGTTGTTAATTAAGTTACCAGTACCAGACATGGTTTACCTCTGGTTGGGCAGGTATTAAATTCAGTTAGAGAGCAGTTTATTACTGCCAAGGTAGGATTTCCATTAGTTACACATTAGAATTATTGTGCCATACTGTTTGTTAGTATGGTCTAATACTCAGATAACAGAAAAAGAAAGAAAAAGAAAAAGAAAAAGAAAGGATAAAGCAAAAGAAAGGATACAAAGACTGTTAGAACCAGAGGATAAGAGAATTTGCAATGAGATCATGTCTACGAGTAACATCAGAAGCTATGCCTGTAAAGTCTTGATGCGGACCAGACAGGGAAAAACCAGTGAAACTTCTTCCTTCCACAAAATTTATATGCAAAAGTGTATAGATGGAATCAGAAGATGTGGTCCTCCTCAGGAAAGATCACACCAACACATTACTCAGTGCCAAATAGACAGCTCTGAAAATATACTTAACAGGAATATTTTATTGGTTTAAGAGGTTATATTTAAGAATATTTTAAGAATATATATGTATATGCAAATACATTTTTGAACACAATAACCATTAGTGACAAAAAGAGACTAGGCTTTTGAAGGAGCATGGGGAGGTATATGTGGGAGTTTTTGAATGGAGGAAAGGGAAGCAGGAAATGTTGTAATTAAATTTTGATGCACAAATAAAAATGAGAAAATAAAACCTGGGCATTTTAGAAACTCGGTAATTTTTACATTTAATGTCGCTCACATGGATTAAGAAAAACCGGATTTACCTGTAAGTAGAAAGGACCATTTACTCAGAATATCTCAAGACTCTTTATACACACCTTGCTGTGGAGGAAGAATTAGGAAGGGAGAGAAGCCAAGGCTCTGCACTGTGACAGTGATCCTCACTGCAGGAAACTATGGCCAACCTCTGCTTATTCGTTTCATTTGAAAGAGAAACATTAGCTTTTACAAAGCATTATTAAATCTGTAGCCTTTTTCAGTCAGTTTAGAGGAAGCATTTAGCAAACTTAAACTGGTGCTGGCAACCCTATCCTCTGTACAATTTTAAACAAATGTGCTCCATACCAATGGACCCAACAGAGAAAATAGATACATTTTAACGTACCATCACATAGCCTTCATAGACTGGTTTTTCTTTCTGTGAGAGTCCAGTCTTTCAGCAAAAGAGTATTAAGTGTAATAACAATGAAATTTAAATTTTCAGCTTGTTGTGTCTCCAATAAAACGACTACTCAGATGCAACCTAGAAAGAGATAAAATGAATGAATTGAATGAGATAATGTCAGAAAAGCGTGAAATACACATTCCGAGTTTGGCATGTAGGTTTCAGCTTCCTCTGTAATCTGATGTTAACCCACTTGGCAGCCTTTAATTTGCTCAACACCTCCTTTTGCCCTCATGATTTCCTTTATGGATGTAAATGTAATAAAACTAAGTCAGCCATGTCCTAACAAGGGAAAGCTGATACACCTTCATGTTATGTGGTTTATCCTTGACCTGGGATTTGACTTGTTTTGTTACTTAAGAAATTCAGTTATTTCTCCTGTTTCACTCCTTAACATTGGCAATACAATTATGAAATGCCTACAGGGGCTTGCAGATGATAAACGTGCTCCCTGTTCATGCTACTTGTTAGGGGATTTCGGAGACAAAAACCTTCGAAAGTGTTTCATGATCTCCCAATTTGACACTGCATTATTTATAAAGGTTGTTCTGTTCCTTATATACTTGGTCACTCCTGAGTGAATTTCCATTTCCTTCCCATTCCACTCCAAGGCCCTTGTGTCCAGATCTTATGTACCCTTATGATCAGTAAAACCTCAATTTAGTAGTCTCCATAGGCAGTGAAGAAGTTTCATTTTACTATATACTCTGCAAGCTGACTGAACTAAATTAACACTATACATGGTTATTCTGTGTGGAAATTAAAGAGATTTATACTCACTGTTTTGAACGAGAACATTCTTGCTTGCAGCTGTCAAAACAAGCTGTCATTTCAATTATCTAGAGTGTCTATTAGTCAATTTTTAATAAAGTTCCAACTAGTTTTGCTTGGGCTTTAATGAATGGCATCCTGTGTGCACCTTTTAAATATGAATTCCAGGCCCCTACAGGATTCTGAAATTAGGTAGAAAATAATAAGTAATCTAATCATAAGATGCTCAACACTTTTCTACATTGCCGAGCTTGTAGATTGCTCTCAGAATTTCAGTACCTTCCACAACACCCCCACCGTCAGCAGCCAGAGCCACAGCAATAGATGATATAGCACTGCCATTTTTGAAACACAGGATTCTTTAATGGAATAATTTGTAAGGAAAGCATTTAATATTTTGGGCCCCAATTCGTTATCATAGAGAACACTTTCAGTAATAGCAAACATATTATTCCTCTCTCTACCTTTACCAACCTCTAATATACCATTACATATGAAATTTGCTATCATTAAATGCTTTTCATTTTCTGATTGAAATTCTCAGTGTAATAAGTTAAGTATTATCACTGACACTTCAGAGGAGAAGGCTGAGTCCCATTTACCTGACTGTTCATGAGGGAGAGAGAACAATCACTTATGTTGTGGTTATAGCATAAATGCACTCTCTGGTCTGTGTCCATCCTTGGCCCTCTTTGCTTTTCCCTCTTCACTCTTGAAGTCCATCCCCTCCTTGTTGCTTCTATGTTTCTATAAAACAGCATGCTTTGAAGAGTTACAAAGTTCAAGACACAGAAAGATCAATTCAATGTCATAATAATCTGCAGGGTTATTTCTAGGTAGCCTCATACCTGGGAGCAGACAATTCTACAAACTCAGATAAACATCAAAAAATCATGTGATCATTGCCTTAGATGCAGAAAATGCATTTGACAAAATATAACACCCTTTCATGTTAAAAGTACTGGAGAGAACAGGAACTCAAGTCCATACCTAAACATAAGAAAAGCAATGTACTGCAAACCAACAGCCAATATCAAATTAAATGGAGACATACTTGAATCAATTCCATTGAAACAAGGATGCTCACTCTCCCATATCTATTCAATATAGTACTCAAAGTGTTAGCTAGAACAATAACACAACAAAAAGAGATCAAGGGGATAAAAATTGGCAAAGAAGAAATAAAGTTATCACTATTTGCAGATGATATGATAGTATACATAAGCGACCCCAAAATTTCTACCAGAGAACTTCTCCAACTTCAGCAAAGTGGTTGGATATAAAATTAACTCAAATAAATCAGTAGCCTTTCTTTATACAAATGATAAATAAGCTTAGATCTTACATCAATCAATATCCCATATCTGTGGTTTATTTATCCCCAAACTATGAACTGAATAACTCCCTAAAACATTAAACATGTCCCCAAATGGTAAAAATGTGCCTGCTATATTCAAATCAAGAATTTTCTTACATAATTTTAGAGTATTCTATTCTTTTGGTCAGTAAAAACTGCTTCATATTGTATTTTCTCCATTGAAAATCTGAATGCCTCTCTCTGTTTAGATGCAATTCTGGTGTTCTGAGTACACTTAGAACATCGCCTTCCTAGTCACAAGTTTGTGGTTTGAATCTATTTCTATACTTTAGTTTATGAAATATTGTCCAGTTGATTCACTATTTCAATACCTTCCTTTTTCTGAAATGAAAAGTGGATACTTGTAACACTCACCTTAATGACTGTTGTGAAAAATGAATTATATGATATACATAAGATATTTATAGACATGACCATCATTGCCAATTACTTGAAAATGCATCTTCTTATACTATTTGTGTACAAGACTATTTTTTATTTTTGACAGTTCATCCATGTATGCGATGAATTATAAACACATTCAGCTATGATCGCCTTCTCATATCCCATTCCTACACATGCAGGCTCTTTCTTCTCACTTAGCCTTCTACTGCCTGGTCTCACTATACCCTATCCAGAAGACAGCAAGTTTCCATAGTTATCTTCCCAATTCTTCAGATATTAAATCTTTTGTAGTATTTTTGCCATGATATTCTTTGCAAACTTAGAATACCTAATATATTTGTCCAGTTTGGGGGTGAGCGCACAACAGTTACCTGTTCTCAACACTTTGACTAGTTATGGCTTTCTATATTAAACATGGCTTACTGTAAAAAGATGTTTCTTTGACCGAGGATAAAAGCAGTGATATTATAAGGGTTTAAATATAAATATTTTAAATGCAATTTGGCTATGGCTTTGATTAATACGACATCACTAATTTGTTCCCCACTAGTTCCCCTCACATTCTCATACACCTAAGATTATTTTTTTCATTTTGCTCATGTTTATTGTGACATTTGTGCATTCCTTCCCATGAATAAAGCTTCAAATCAAGTCATAAAACAGAAAATTGCATGCAAAATAGTCATGGAACAAATACACTAATGAGAACATCCCTCAAGCAGACCGCATAGCAACTTCCAACACTACGAACATAAGTCAGTGGGGCGAATGTTTCTATTTCAATTACAATTTGATTCATCTCTATGGTTCATCCAGAGAGCTGGGTCATTACCAATAGAGTTTTCCATCAAGTATTTGTGGGTTAAAAACAAGTCAATGAAAAAGTGCCCTAGTTTTGAAAGCCTCTTTTGAATTCCTAGTCAACAACTTGAAACTGGAATTATTATTTACAAACTCACAATGTCTAGTAACATCATTGTCCACCCATGTTAAGTATTCCACAAACTTTTACTTGTCATTTATTTTATCTGTATGAATATTTGGTTTGGAAATATATTAGTATAATACTATGCTCCTGGTACTGAGACAAACTAGAAGAGAAAGTTGGATTCACTGGAACTGCAGTTACTCGTGGTTGTGAGCCAACATTTGGGTACCAGGAGCTAAATCAAAGTCCTTTGCAAGAGCATCAAGATCTCTTAACCACTGAACCATCTTTTGGTTCCAATTACGTATTCATTTTTAACATTTTTGTGTATTTGTGTGCAAGTGTGTGTGTATCCAGAGAATAAAGTTTTCTATCTCCTCAATACAAAGTTACAGGCAGTTTTGGACAACCATCTAATATGGGTGCTGAAAATTAACTCTAGTCATCTGGAAGAATAGTAAGCACTTTTAACCTGTCATCACTCTCTTCAGCTATTCCACTCAAACATTTATAATTAATTCTTTATGTGAGTTAGCTTATAAAATAGGATATTTCTGTATGGATTATTTTTATCTCCTTTGTTTTGAATGACACATCCCATAACTCCATCATTACTTCATTTCACTGTTTAAATTTTAGTATCCCTCATATTCTTCCCCTACTTCCATATCCCACTTGTGCCCATCTGTTCCTCTCACATCTCTTGTGGATCCTTTAATACCTTCTGGCCTCTACAGACATACACTCTGACTTTACTACCAAACTCTAAATATTTTAATACAGGATCCATATTTGAGAGAGAACAAAAACCCCTGGCTGACATACTTTGTTCAAAGTTTCCCAGGTACATCTATTTCTGATAGTTTCATAAGTATTTTTATTGATAAGTGGATATCAATCATATACATCTGTTAGGCTATTTTTTGGGGTTTATTTTATTGGATTCTTATACCTCTACCTCTCTCCTAACCCTTATTTTGTCCTAATGCCTTCTAAACCCCAATACTAGGTAGGAGAGAAAGAAGTTAGAGAGCAAAGGGGATGTAGACCTCTTTAGACTGCTTCTTGTTGATTCGGGGCAATGAGTTCCTTGGGGTAAGTACAATCTTAGTCTTCAGAATATCTCCAATTTCTTCACATCCTTTTGCTCACAAATACTTGCAAAGCCACAACCATAGTAACCAGAAGCAGTAGATGGAGCAGCAGCCACCAAAGGCCCCCTAGGACTCTATACCCTTTGCAGATTCACCAGAATTGAACTATCTGTCACTGACAAAATCAGGCTCTTTTAGTACAGGGAGTAAATCATAGTCACCTGCTGTGAAACAGCCTTTTATCCAATATCTGGGATTAAAACAACACAGATTCACATAAAGTAACTTGGTCTTCCTAAAAAAAAAAAAATCCAAAATCTCACAACACACATCTACCATATCTTTGTTATATAATGGTCAGTGGGTGCACACTTAGAATCATTCCATTTCCTTGTCATGGAATAGCAATGAACATGGAGTAGATTGATTCCTTTATAACTGGATTATGTAAAGGTTTTGTCTTATACCTAGGTTGTATTATTTTGAGCGGTTTGCAGAATCACAATTGATTTCTATGGAAGTTATACAAATTAAATTTCTGACAATAATCAATAAACATAATTCCCATTTCCCTTATTCTTCTCTGACTCCGTTGTTATTTTTTTCTTGATGATAACCATTCTAACTGGATTTGAGGTAGCATTTTAAAATAATCTTAATGTTGCATATATCTAATGGATAAAATATGTAATGTTTTTTTATAATGTTTGCAAAACGCTTTTATTTCTTTCTGTTTCTTCTTCTGGGAATTTACTGTCAGCAACATTGCCAAGTTCTTAATTGGGTTGTTTATTTTCCTGAAGTGTAGTTGTTTTAGTTCTTTGTACACTCTAGACACTAATCTTCTTCTAGATGTATAGCTGGCATGGATTTCCCCTCTTTTTGTAGATTGGCCTTCAATTAAACAAGAGTTTCTTTTGCTATACAGAAAGAAGCATTATAGTTTCATGTAGTCCTATTTCTCAGTTTTTGACCTTATTCCCTGAGCAAGCACAGGCTTGTTAAAAAGGATCTTGCCTATTCTTGTGTTTTGTATAGTAGTCTCTGTTTCTCTAGCAGTTTCAAAATCTTTGTCAGAGTTGGAGTTGGGTTTTGTGCCAAGTAAGAGGTAAGTATTTATATGAATTCTATAGATATCCAGTTTCTGAGCATCATTTGTTGAAGATGTCTTTAGTCCAGAATGCATTTTTTTTGCATCTCTGTTAAAAATATAAAGTTCTGAAATTGTGTGAAGTTGTGTCTGGATATTTCCCTTTGTATAATTTTCTGTTTTGTGATAATATTGCTGACGTATTACTCTGTATTTTTCAGTCTGAATTTAGTTTGAAAATAAATATGATGATCCTTACAGCATTATTCTCCATAACATCTTTGAATCTTAATGACTTACACGTGCTTCCAAATGAACTTTAAGATATTTTAATTCTATAACCAAGATTGTTCTAGGTGTGCGGTGGATATTCCACTGAATCCAATCAATTATTTCTGAATGGTGCCTTTTTTCATAATTATGTTCTTTCAGTTCATGCCATGGGATGTCATTCCGGTATTCTAATATCTTTTTCACTTTCTTCAGTGATTGAAGTTTTCATTGCAGATGTCTTTCATATCCTTGGTTATGCTTACTCTAATGTCCTTTTCTTATCAGGCTAGCATGATTTTGATGCTTTCTCAAGTTCTTTTGTTTGCAGTCTTTTCGTTGGCACAGACAAATGTTGCTGATTTTAGATGTTAACTGAGTATCTTGCCACTTTATCCGCTCTAAGAGTTGTCCAGAAAAGTCTTAGCATCACTCATATACAGTAAACCATCTGTGAACCAGGATATTATGACTGCTTCCTTTTTTTGTTTGTATCATTTTTATTTTTCTGCCTATTTTCTTACTGTTCTAAGACTTCAAACACTATCTACAACAAGATGAAGAGTTGATATGTTTATATTGTTCCTGATTATAGTAGAAATTCTTTGAATGTTTCTCCATTTAGCATAATATTGTTTGTAGGCTTTTGATATATAGATGTGAATATGTTGGTATATATACTCTTTATCCTTGGTCTTGTTAAAAGTCTAGGGGTAATTTTGATTAATTTCATGGATAGTTGTTAAAAGCAGAAAAAAAATCAAGTCATGGTACTGGAGTCATTGCCTCGAACCTTATGGGTTTGTGCTGACTGGGTGTTGATGATACCAGTAGAGTCTATGACAGTATTTAGCCCTCACATCAGCAGTATAGTTTTTAGGCTTGATGAGGTGCCAGGGACAACTGCAGTGTCAGGCATACTGGCTTTCTAAATTTTGGAGAGTTCCTTGAGATACCACCATCTGATCTTGAAAGAGGCATATTACCTGTGCAATTGCTCTCTGGCTGGTAAAAGAAGGTGATATGGTCTCAAACTTCTAAAATATGTGCAACATTCTCATTGCTTCTCACTGAGTGATTAGATGCCAAAGTCTTCTGTGCTGTCTCTTTACCATCTTTAAGTAGAAGAGTGCACTTCAGGAATTATATATGCCTTATTAAGTATAAAGGGGTTGACTATTCTCAGAAAACAGTTTATGACTTTATATTATAATTTAAGATGAACATATGAGTTTTAAAATAGTTAAGAACCATGCAGATAGAAAAAAAATATATATCCCTATAGTTCACCAAGAACAGAGATGTGACTTGCAAGCCATTTGGAAAGTCATAGCTTCTTATTTGAAGACAAACATAAAATTGATAAGGAAGACCGTGGGCCTCATTTATGTTCCCACCATCTTCTAAAACCTTGGAAAGTTGTGAGCTCTAATTCTCATCCTATAATTGAAATGACAGTTCTGGCTTCCCTGCCTAACACTTTGTGTGTATGTAACATATCTGCTCCACTATCCTTTTATTTAATCATTAAGTGTATTTGGGTATTGACTCATTCACTAAAAGTTTGTCAAGCTTCTACTCAAGGTGTATTGTTTATGATGCAAGTTTGTGTAAGTTATATGGGAGTGACTACTCAATTCTATAATTCAATTCAATTATTCTATGTACTACACATATTTTATTTCTTCTAAGGACAGAGGTTATTTGCAAAAGTATCTTGTTAAAGTGTTTTTCTTTCCATTTTCCTGCAAAAGTTCCATTTTGAGAAAAGTATTAGATGACTTTTTAATATTAATTTACTTTATTTAATATATTATGATGTATCAGAACACTTAAAGCTCACAGGTAACAAAATTTTCTTGATTAATGTTATTACCATATCCAAATCAGTTCCTGTGCTCCTTTTTGAAACTTTATTGCCTCTCAATTAATGGCAATGCTAAAATCTTGCATGTTCCCACTCAGGATACAATCCTTAATTCCTATAACTTATAATTATTTTCAGATCAATTACCATTGATCCTAATTCTAAGTTTGATATAAACTTCAAATTCATTACTATTCCTCCATTCAGAAAAGGCACTTTATTTTAATGTCATCTCTTACTTACTTGAATTCTAGAATAACTTAAGTTTTCCTTTCTTAGTTTATTTTTCTGTCACTACTGGTAGAGTACACACTTAAATTGATCTCAATGGAATAGAATGTACATAAGCAAGCCAGTAAAATTTGAATGAATGTGAAATACTAAACTGCTGTTGTACTCACCTGCAGACATCATTGTATAGTGCTGGAGACTACATTGTGCACATTAGTACAGATCTATATTTCTATACACTGCCTAATACTGTATTCTTAGAAATGAATATAGACTCTATCATGATATATTCTTCGACACTATTACTGTGCACTACTCCAACCTGTATTCTCATACATTAATCCAAACTGAATTATTACTCAGACAGTATTCTAGACTTGATTACTGTCTATTACTCTAATCCATACTATTGTTCACCTTTCCTTATTGTAATAATAAATATTACTTCAGGATGTATTAGTTTCCAGTATTCCATACTATACTATTAGTTCACATTGTATTAATGTACATTTCTCCAGGATGTGCATTACATTGCAATGGTATTAAATATTGCTATAAACTGTATTATTGTACACTACTACAAACTATTATTTAAATGAGTATTGATCACTCTATATATTGAGCCCTGTAAATTCATGAAAATAATTTTATTTGCTTACCAACTGCTTACTCTTTTGAATGTTTAGTTTTTTAAAAAATATTTTTCATTTGTAGCATTCATTTAAAATACATTGCATAGCCAGACAAAATATATATTAATTCTTTACACCATTATTCTCCCTGGCAGTTTCAAAACTTGGAAAATCTGGCATTGCCCTCAACTGGGAAGCACAAGAGAGAAGGCCCTGGTGGAGTCAGGGCAGGAAATCTGGCACTGGTGTCATGACTGTGGAAGAGCTGGCCCTGATCTCATTGGTGCTAGAAAGATGCCCCTACTCCTTACCTGAGAACCCAGGAGAGCGGGCCCTTGTAAAAAAAAAAATAGTGTGTGAGAGTTGGCACTGTCCCTCACTGAATCAGCACTGGAGAGATGACCTGGCTGGTGTATATAGAGAGATGTTCATGCCCCTTTCCTGGGATAGCTGGTGCCATAGGTATAGGAGAACTAGTGGGGTAACCATCTCACCTATCACTCAAGCCCAGATACAGGCTTTGAGTTGCCCGCCCCTCATGTCTACTCTATTACCTGGTGGAGTTTGTGAAGGGGGCAGTTCTGCAAAACCAAAGCTGCAGGTTTCCATGATGCAGTGCAACATCAGGATATCAAAGAAGATTCCTGGTGATGTTCCAGTATCCATTATGTTGCAGAAGGCAAAGGTTTCAAACCAGACCAATGAATCATTATGGTGAACACTTGTAAGTGAGCTGTCCAGACAAGAGTATATTGTGTGACACAACATGAACACTATAGTTTCCAGAGAGAGATGATTTTTAATTATTTTTATTTTACTTTGAAGGGGAGATTAGGAGGGTAGAGGTGGGAAGGGAATAGAAGGGTACCTTTTGTGAAAATCACAACTAATCAATAAAAATTAAAAATATTCTATAAGCACTTATTATTTAATTTTCTCTAACTTGCATTAAAAATCAATACACAAATACTTACTATTCTTTGCCTTGACAGGATTCCACTGTTAGCACAATCCTGTCTACCTTCACATATAATCCTCAAGAGCAATAAAATGCACTGCCTTGTCATTTCTCTGTGATGGTTCTGGTACAGGGACTTCTGAGGAAGAAGCATTCTTCTGAGATATATAGTGAAGATTTGCTTCATTACAATGGCTTTCTTTTGCATTTGTACCACAGTTTGTCATAGATTTCTTGTAAGGTGATATTAACATTTTCCTCTCTTAATGAGTAACTTAGAATATCCTTTTGTAATAAAATAAAAATTTTTATAAAGCACATTCTGATATGGTTTCCCATCCTCTATCTCTTACAAGATTCTTGCCACCTCCCTCTCTCTCCCATGAAAATACATAAGCTTTCTCATGCTCCTTAAAAAACAAAATACAAACATAAATGGAAATGCTAACTTAAGTCTACACACAAATATAATCAAGATAGGTACAGTGTTCTTTAATGATATACTAACAAACTTAGTCCAATAACACATTGAAAGGAATACCATCAAATACCTTACTGGAGATAAAAGAGTGTTTCATCATCAGTACAGGTGAAAAAATGATACATCAAAAAAAGAAAGGAAAAGAGCTATATGATAAAAGTGGATGCTGAAAATTACCTGATAAAATTATAAAATAAACAGGCATCTAAATAATAATAATCATAATAACCATAATAATAATAAATTAGATAAAGCTAAAAACAAAAACAGACCAATTGGAGTAGAGCAATTAATGAACAGAGGAAAAAGATACAAAGAAAAACCATGAGAGTTGTATACAGATGCAGAGACAAAAAGCAATCCAATAAAAACAAAAAAGTGAAAGCTATAGTATGTAACCCAGTACCTGTAAAGAAAAATGGAAAGAAGAGAACAGAAAGAAAAATGCCCTGACAAAAATATTATAAGACAAAGAACCTCCAAAGTTTGTTGTTTTCTGGCAATAAATTGATAGGCCTGGAACCTGCCATTAAGAGTGGTTTATAATCCCATTGTGTATCTATTGAAGAAAACTAATATTTCATTGATCATGATTATCAATAGCAGTCAGTTTCTGAGTTAAGAATTGTGGAATGTATCCTCCTCTCTCCGTGCTGGGATTCCATTTGCTGCAAACTATGCAGGTTTTCAGGATTTGCTGATCTTTTCAAAAGCTTCACAATCTTTCACTATAAAATTTTATTCCTTTTTTTTCCAGTTTTATTCCCTGCAATCTTTTTTCCATTATAGGTGGCTCTTTTATCCAGTTCTTTGAGGTCCTACATTCCATCCCTATCTACACTGGGGTAGAAGTTACTATTTCATCATAGACTATAGATTTTTACTTCTTTCTAATCATTGAAGACTGCATTGTGATAATGGATCTCTTCAGATCTTCTTTTAAAAAAGCATGTATATTCTTTTATACAACTACATAAAGTCTAAACCTGTTTTATGATGTAGTCAATACCTGAGCAAATGTATTTTCAGCACCTTCTTCAGTTAATGTAGTAGCATATTTAAAGGTACTCTCTCAAATTCATTCAATTCCTGTTCTATTAGTTTGATCATAAACAATGGTGTTTGAGAGCAGAAACCAGCTTAATACTAGGGTTAATATTATCAGGAATAGTGGATCATTACCAATTATAAGTAAAATCCTGAAAGGGATATTATTTTCCAAACAGTAGTAGCCTGCTTTTCTGTCAGGAGAGCACATTAGGAGAAGAGGCCAATTTATCCCTAGCTAGGAATAGCTTCTGTATAAGACTACATTGTGATTCTATCTCTAGCTTCAGTAAACACTTGCTGTCCTATGCAATAGTGTCTGAGTTTAGTGACTGATTATGGGATGGATCCCCGGTGGGTTAGTCTCTGTATGGTCCATCCTTTCATCTTAGCTCTAAACTTTGTCTCTGTAACTCCTTACATGGATATTTTATTTCAGAACTCTTGTCTCTAGCTCCATATGTAGCAGAAGATGGCCTAGTCGGCCATCATTGGGAGGAGAGGCCCCTTGGTACTGCAAACTCTATATGCCCCAATACAGGGGAACACCAGGGCCAAGAAGTGGAAGTGGGTGGGCAGGGGAGAAGGGAGGGGGGAGGGAGGAGGGGATTTTCGGGATAGCAGTTGAAATGTAAATTAAGAAAATATCTAATAAAAAAAGACTAAACTAAAAAGAAAGATAAAAATTAAAAAAAAAAAAAGACTACATTGTGAACTTAATAATAGGCCTTTGAAGTCTCTGGCTTCTGATGGCACCAGGAATTTGGTCAAAAATCTGTACCATTGCTTCAAAATAAAACTACTGAGAAGAAATTAAAAACTACAAAGTCAGACATTGACTCTGCTTCCTTATAGATGAAACTCCTTTTAGCTATCAATTTCCAAAATAGCTATCTCATTCATATCCAAAATGTCCTCTGGCAAATATGCTTTCCTCCATGATCAGCCTCCATATTTTCTGAAATTTCTACAGCTGTTTTAGCATCAGCACCAGCAAACTCATTACACATATCCTTAGTCATATTGTGAAATGAGTAATCTAATTACTAAAGCTGCAGCAGTAATTTCAACATCAGCAGATCCAACATTTTTTTCTCAAAACCATTGTATTGATTTTATTATGGTTGTATTAATACTGATATAGACATATACCCCATCTTTAATATAAGTTTGGAGACATTTTAGTACATTTGGTATAAGTACTTCAGGAAATTATGTTGTTTTTGATATTTTCATTGAAGAAAATCAGTTAACAACTCTGTCTCCTTTCCTTGTTCTTCCAGATAGTAATGTGAGGTAAAAAAGGACATGTCTGAAAAGCAGTAATCACCTTTTCTAATTTTACATGTCTTAATTACTTCTAATTGTAATTTTGTAATAAAGATATGTTGTCATCTCTTACTTTCAACATTAACGGTGAATGTTGCTTGAATTTTGGTTAATACAAAGAAAAGGAGTCAAGAATAGGGTGAAAAATATACAGTCATCAGACAAACACAAATGTTATGAGTTTATAAGCAGCTTAACAGATAACTTGGTGGGAATGAACATTTACCTTTAAAAGTTAAAATGTACAGGTTACATATAATGTAACATTGCATAAATTACTAACATGATCACTTTTCATGTTAAAGTATGTTGTAGTAAATGTAGTTATATATACTCTACTTTTATATGCCTGGCAGTGCTTTAAGATTGCTTATATTATCCTTATTATAAACATACAATGACACTTGGCACTATGGACTTATGACACTTGACAGTAGAAATTTTAGTTCAATTGTAACATCAAATGAAACCACTCTATATGATGTCATTTGTTGACCAGAATATTATGTCATGTATGTATGTATGTATATATATATATATATATGCATTTTAAAGCTTTAGATAGTAGCAAATAACTATATATTTGGAGTTTAGAAACCTGAACAAAGAGGGAGGTGAGTTTGAGGCTTTTTTAGGATACATAGAGTACATAATACGAACCTCAGTTATGTAGAAAAGCAATGGGAGAAATCAATAGAATGCATGGGTGGGTATCTATAATCCTTCCTTATAAACCCCTAAACAAACATAAAATGATATAGTCAATTAATACTTACATTTTTCCCAGCAGTTACATAATAATAGAACAATATATACCAAACTTTAACAATTTTTTATTTAAACAAATACAAACAATTTTTTTGTCAGTTAATGTTTAAAATGTATTAATGGTTTGCTCTACATTATTCTTCATATTAAAAACCTTAAGGCTTGGAATATTTTACACAATTCATCTCATTTGTCTAATAAGTATAAGAGGCAAAGACAGCTATTGCTTTCCTTGTTCCAGATACAACAGACACCTGCAAGCTTGGCTCAATAATTATAAGATTTCCATGCCAGAGAATTTCCAATAACCCTGGAAGCTCGTGGGATGCATCACATTCTAAAACCTGTGACAGGATTTTTCTTCATCATTCAGACAGTGGTTGGTATAAAGAACAACTGTGAATTTTCTTATAACCTTGAAAAACTGACAATAAATGAATGAAAATATTATATATATATATATATATATATATATATTAAGTATATAATATATGGAATATATATGGCACTATACACATGTATACACACACATGTGTGTGTGTTTGTGTGTGTGTGTGTGTGTGTGTGTGTGTGTGTGTGTGTGTGTGTGTAAATCCAAAAGGGAACCTGTTTTCATGACCTTGCCAGGCCTCAGGACAAAATTGTCTGATATCAAAATATATCAGTGAATCTATAAACATATATTTATGCACAAATATACTTAACACAGGAACATGGTGCTTTAATGATATATTATGAAACTCAGTATAATACTATATTGATAAAAGAATGGCTCAACAAACCTGGCTGAAAAACATGATCTAGCACATGAAAAGAAGGAAGGAGAGAAGTTATATCATCAAAATCGGTACATAAAAGTCACTGATAACTTCCAGCATCTCTTCATTCACAATAAATAACCTGAGTAATTTAGGTGTGGAAGGCATGTTTCTCTATGTAATAAGGCTACAGCCAACAACACACTGGAAAGAGAGGTATGATAACTTTCTCTCTCAGAGCTGAATCAACTGTGAGGATTTCTCGATGAATTCTTGTAAGGACTTAAAAGAATCAATGTAAAGAGGAAGTAAACAACTATAGTGCAAAAACAAAAATTTTGTCCAATTGATATAGGTCAATAAAACTTAGTACAAACAACAATAATCAAAAAATACCCAATATAAAAGTTAAATATCATCTGGATACTTGATTTTAGTTATTTTTCTCTCTAATATTGTCTTTATTAATGCAGAATTTGACATTTTTAGTAAAAATATGGCCCTTAAATCACTCCTCCCTTTAGATTTTCCCTTACCCATTATTCCCTACCCGTGTGTGTGTGTGTGTGTGTGTGTGTGTGTTTGTGAGAGAGAGAGACAGAGAGAGAAAGAGACAGAGACAGACAAGAGAGGGAGAGAGAGTTGTGTGTGTGTGTGTGTGTGTGTGTGTGTGTGTCTATGTATTTACAGATTCATTCATTCATTAATTGTGCATCAAAGTTCCACAGCCACTGGTGTATACAATACTGCCGGGTTTCAGGAAAAAAGTTCTTGCCCAAAAGAAACAAGAATAGGGCCCCCCATCTTCATTCAACAAGCAAAAGAGGCATAAGTAGCATATTCATCAGTATTCTTTTATCTTATCAGAATTTCTACCTTTGTTCCTTTAGTACATGGTTAGAAAAAGTTAATCTGAAAACACAGGCAGTGTCTGTTCTGGAATATCATTTATATCTACTCTGTGTATAAGCTAACTGAAATCATTTAAGCTTCTTGGTTAGCTGTTAGCCTACCTCAGTCCTTGGCTTTTTAATAGCCTCCCTGCACTGAAAGCAGTGCTTCAGATGGCTTCCCTCTTTATCACAGTAACCTTCTTTGTCCTTCTATGAGGAAGGTGACAGTGAACTCCTGAGAGGATGTATTCAAGAGCACCTCCACTGAAGAGGGATTAACTCAGGTACTGCCTAGACCAGCATTCAAACATCCCAACTGAAGGAGTTGGTGTTTGTTTGTTTGTTTGTTTTTTTGTTTGTTTTTTCATTACATCATAGTAGCAAAGTCAGCTGTTCCTGGTTGTTGGAATGAGAGAGCAACAGTTTTAAAGACAAAAGATATTTTCACATGAGAATAAAAATGCAAACAGAAAGGGTTTTCTACCAGTACAAACTGAGTGTTTATATCTATCTGCAGCTTGGATTGTTGATGCATCAAAGGGTCCATAGAAACTTTAGATAATAGCTATGATGCTTGCAGTCACTTTAACATCCCTTAGCTTTCCTTCTGCTTGTCTTCTTTCTGTGACTTCTGGAATGGGCATTGCCTGCTAATGTCAGATATCTGAGAGTAATTCTTAGTCTCTCTGACTTTCATCTACTATAAACAACTGATCTTCAGTCTTATAAATTCTAACCCGTGTCTCCTGAAGCAATCTTAGACATTTTTGTTCCTTCGTTTCTGTCCTTGTTTAAGCTATGATCTCTTCTAAATTGTGTGATATCTTTGTTAATGGTTTCATCTTTGATCCCTTACATCTCAGATACATGGCATAGCCAGTGATATTATGAAAGTCCAGAGATGATCACTTTGTTCCTGTTGGGTCAATAGATCCCTGTCGTTTATAAATATTAAGCTTTCAAACATTCAGTTTCTAAAACAGTAATATCTTTATTTTTTTAAAGAGTTTCTGTCGAACTGTTTGGACCTTCTATGTTCCTTTTCACAGTTGCTCTTTGGAAATGTGTGTACAAATCAAATTCAGTGATGATCCTATTACTTTGTCCTCTTTTATCCCATGTTTTCTAAGCTTAGATCTTTTCATAAATAGTCTTAGTGGTCATTTTTACTTTCGTGTTTTTCTTTTCTATTCAGTATGCTTTCATCATATTTTTATTTTTACCCTCACCAACTCTATGCCCATGCTCCCTACATCACTACCCACCTGAGGTCCTGTTTTCCTTTCCACTACAAGAACAAGAAGAAAAACTCAAAAAGGAAGAAGAATAAGAAGGAGGAAGAGGAAATCAACAGCAACAACAACAATAGTAAAAGCAAAAAAAGAAAAAAGAAAAGAAAAGAAAAACAAACAGCTAAACGATAACCTGTGCATATATGTGCAATAGACTACAAAAATTTCGAACAAATATTCTTAATAAGTTAGCATTTTTTATTTCTACATAACCTCACATAGCTACAGAAACGGTGAGGTTACATGTTAACCACTACTGTGACATGTATCATTTTAGCTACTTGGAACACATGCTCTTAATTGTCTATGAATTTGATATTTTACTAGGTATACTATTCTAGAAGGGCATCAGCTTTTTATTAATTTGAAATATATTGCTCTAGACTGGCATAGATTTTAATTTTTTATTGAAAAATCAGCTATTATCTTGATAGGTCTGCCTTTATAGATGACCTTGGGTTCTTTGTCTCCTTGTACTTTTTACCTTCTGTGTTTTATATTACTACCTTAACTATAGTGTGTCATGGTAAATTTATTTTCTTATCCTATCATTTGCATATCTTGTGTGCTTCTTGTCTCTTGCCTGTGTTCATCTTTCATTTAAAAGACTTGTCTTATAGTACACAATATCATTGTGTAACAATGATATTGGGTTCTTCATAAATTAGTATTATAAGTTTAAGATTTAGACTTCTCATGTTGTCCCATTGTCACCTGTTTTCATTCATGTGTTTTAATAATTTTCCCAGTGGTATAATTATTCTTTTTCCTACTCTATTATTTTGTCTTCCACTTGACCTTGTTTATTGTAAAACATTGACCCATTTTTCAATTGCACTCTTGAATTTTTTAAACTGTGTCATTGTTTACCTTAAGTTCTCATCAGTAATTATCTCTTTACTGAATTCAGTGTCAAATCTTGAGTTGTCTTCATCATTTCATTCAGACATATATCTATCTCGTCTTCAACATTATGCAGGCATTTATTACAATCTCTAATTATTCTTGAGCTTTTTTCTTTCATTTCTTCTTTAAACTCCTTGAATTTCTTAATGGGTTTAATAATTGTTTTTTATATTACACATCTTCAGATTTCTGGATGTGATTGCCATTGGACAACATTTCTATATGACAACATTTCTATATGACAACATTTCTATATGGCATTTCTATATGACAACATTTCTATATGGCATTTCTATATGGCATTTCTATATGGCATTTCTATATGGCATTTCTATATGGCATTTCTTTGGGCTTTGCACTTAGTAATGTTAATGTTTTGTATTACGACTTACTCATATAGACATATCTTCTCCATTATGTGTGTGCTGTGGTATTATTTTGGGGCATTCCTTTGTTTGGACTTGTGCAGGAGCTGAGTGACAAGACCTTGGCTTTGGAGTATGGAGGTAGCATAAGTATTCTTGCTTATCTGTGGAAACACTAGGTGGATTTCATGTATGAGTGTCTGTAGCTTAGCCTGGCAGTGGACTGCAGATGGTACAGGTTGCTGAGAGATGAACAAGGAAAAAGCAGTGAACCTCATGTAAGATATTTTAAACTACTTATTTTCTCTACTAAAATATTTTAAATATTTGAAGGCTTCTTTAAATGTTAATGATTGTTTTATATTCTCCTAAATTGTTGACATATGATATTTAAAAATAATATGTATCTGAGAAAATCTATTGCATCATAACCACGTTATAAAAATATTGAGATTAGTCGAGGGGATAATGTCACTCCTTCAGTAACTTACACAATGTCATTTATTTGTTTGTATTTATATTTTACTAACTATGCCACATGATTTGTCCACTTAGTGTTAAAACATCTGGATGTAAACTAGAAAGTATAGCAACAAGCCCAGATGGTTGATAAGAACAAGGCCAAGCATCCAGATGGAGTCAGCAAGGCAGAGCATCTGGATAGCAAATACCAAATCCTTCATTCAGATGTCATGGCTCCACATAGACTAAGTATCAATAAAGTCTTTGTGATGAAGACGGAGTATTATCATATCAGCTGAAGGTCAAAGCCAAAAGGACAAATATGAGCAAAAAGGCTTAGAGCTCACACGTTCATTTTTAACTCTCAGCAAAAGTAATTTGTAGTTGTTTAACATGTAACATACTTCAAGAAAAATCTAAGTGAAAGAGACTCAGCTTATTAGATTCACTTTTTAATTGTTACCCTGTTTGCTAATCTTTTGATTTGGGATAATCTTCAACACAGCTCACGTGTATTATAAATGGGCTCAATTAAAAATTGCATTTGATACCCATTAAAAGTTCCTTGATCTTTAATATTACAATATTCTGCAATCCAGAATTGCATCTAGCATGTCACATTCAATAAACAGACTTCTCTGCTTATCTCAGAATAATTAACTTTATCTCTGTCAGTGGGAGCAAAAGTAATGAAAGCCGGATAGATATTACTCATTTGTTCTTGGTATGAGGCTCTTATTATTTTAGCCTTGCTTCCCACAGCAACCTTGTATTTAGGGTCTTATGAACTTTCAAGAAGTTACATTTGACAGAAAACTTCACAACTCTTTCATGGCTTCTACTTTCTTAGATTAAGGAAAAAAAAACATGAAAAATATGATTAAAGAGTTTGAGGTTGTACTTCTGAAAGCATCCTTTATTTCATTTGTACTCGTCACAAAGCAAAAGCCTAAGTAAAATAAAGAGTAAACTACCAGTTTCTAGTTTTTTGTTTTTTTTTTTTTTAAGGGACACTTGTTCATTGTAAAGAATACTGTTTCCAAAAAGTAAGTCCCTGGCAGGGCTACCGCTTCTTTCTGATGTTAGAATGTCTTGGCATTCTTGATAATCTTCTATTTGTGGTAAGGGCAGAGCTCCAAAATTCTATGATAAAATCAGTCCTGTTAGTTTATAATACATATGAACTTAATTGTGATTAAGAAGACAGACTCAAATCTTATTCCTACTACCCCCAAGTGTGACTTTATTTGCAAATATGGCTCTTGTATTAAATAGGGAGTTGTGATATCTAGGAATACTGCTGTCTTACTTAATGGTTGGATTTGATAAGAAGACTACATTAAGACCTTGCACACTTATTATCACTTTATAAATCACAGTCAACATGAAAAAAAAAATCCTTAAAACAAGAATTCTACCACAAAGATTCTTTGTATGATTTGAAATAAAATTGTGGCCATGTAAGCAGGAAATAATATTTTCCCCAGAAACTCTCATAAATGTGTGAGAGAAGATGAGATTTGATGAATAAATAATAGGACTTATTGGATGGAGGATTTGGAGAGTTTGTGTGACAGAAGAAAGCTTTTCCACAAGTTCTGGTATAATGGGGAGAAACGAGAACATCAATCATTGAAGTATGGAGTAGTGAAGCAACTATCGGCTATTTCTCCGATACTGAGTATATACAAAAGCACATCAAGAAGGAAATGGTTTATTAACTTATCTATCTTGAGTCACAGTTCACTGAGGTACGTTAAGATAGGAACTCAAAAAATTATTTGGCGGCAAGAACTGAAGTAGAAGGCATGGAGGAAAACTGCTTCCAGGGTTGCCTTGAATGGCTTCCGCAGCCTGATTTTTTATATAATTTGGGACCAGTTGTCTAATGATGATCTGGGTACCTGGTATCAATAATTAATCAAGAAAATTTCCCCATAGACTTGCTTACATGTCAGTGTCTAGGAGATGCTTCCTTAATTGAAATTTCCCTCTTTAAAGTTGTGTCTAGGTTTTTGTTAAGTTTAAAGAAACCAACCAGCCCCCTATCTTAGGCTAGGATGTTTTCTACTGGAAACAACAACAACAACAACAACAAAAAGCTAATAAAATAAGAATGCAGAACAAAGGTATGATAAAATTATTTTAGAAATACTACTAGCAAAACTATCCATTCACAGCATAATATTTAATGAAAAAATAAAACAGAATTACAGGAAGGCAAATAGAATGTGTGCTAATAAAACAAGGAATACTCTATTTGCAAGAAACTGAGTAATGGTAATACCCCTTAAAAACAGAGAGATGAAGGAAGGCAGCAAGAGTGCTCATCAGATCAAGGCATTCTGCCAAGCTTGCAGACCTGTGTTGGATCCACAGAACCTACATAATAGAAAAAGGAAACTGACTCCAGCACATAGACCTCTGACCTCCACTCACTCATGTGCCCTAGCACACACTCATGCATACACACAAACACAACATAAATTAATTTTTCTATCATTTAAAAAATTTATCCTTCTCTCGTACAATGTAGCCTGATCGCAGTTTCAACTCTCTCTACTTCTCCCAGACCCTTCCCCTCTACCACAAATATACTCCTCCTCTCTTTCCCTTCAGAAAAGTCAAGCTTCCCAAGGATATCAAGTAAACATGGCATAAAAAGGCACTATCCCTTTACAAAGGCTTAAAAAGCCAACCCAGTAAGAGGAAAAGGGTACAAAAAAAACTGTTCACGAGTCAGAGATACTCCCACTCCACTGTTAGAAAACCCACAAGAACTTCAAACTACACAACCATAGTAGAACTGTAGGGAAGTCCCATCCATACACCGTGATTGCCACTTCAGTCTCTGAGAACACCTACAAGCCCTAATTATTGATTCTGTGGACTGTGTTCTCCTCATTTCCTCAACCCCTCACTGCTACAATTCTTCCTTCTTCTGTCTTCCTTCTTCCTTCTTCATTGTTTCTCTCTTCTATTGGTTTCCCAAGCTTCAAATGTTTAGCTATGGCTCTCTGCGTCTGATCCCATATGTTGATGGCAAAGCCTCTCTGAAGGTGGTTAGGCTAGTGACTGATCTGTGAGTATCGCAGACTATCTTTAGGAATCATTTCTTTTGCTTTTTTTGACAGTTGTGTTTGCTTTTGTCGTAGATTCTGGGGCTATCCATCCTCCTATTCCAGACTAGTATCAAGCAAGGGCTCCCTTTCCTTGTGTGGGCTTCAAAGTATAGGAATGAATGGTTGTCTGTTCTCATAGGTTCTGTGCCATCCTTACTCCAACACATCTTGCAGGCAAGACAGATTTTAGGCCAATGTTTTTATGGATGGGTTGATGTCCCACTCCTACCACTGAAAACCTTGCCTGATTACATAAGATGTCAAGTTCAGGCTCTGTGACCCCGTTACTAAGAGTCCTCACCAGAGTCACTCTTGTAGATTGCAGGGAGTACCCTCTGCTCTAGGTTTTCATATCACCCCAAAGACCTCTCACATTCAGTCATCTCTTTTTGTCCTCTCTACCTGCAGCCCTGACCCACCACCCATTGCTTGATTCCTCTCATTTCCCTCCCCACCTGCCTCCAGTGCACTGACAAAAACTATTTTATTTCTCCATTTCAGTGATCTATGACTTCTCCTAGAGCCCTCCTAACTGACATTAAGGGTTAATGAGTGGTTCAAGAGTTAAAATGGTTGCTGTTTAAGTGTGAACTCCAGCACCTACAGAGGAGGCAGATGTGTGGGCAGCCTGTCTGTATTCTCACTGTTTTGCAGACCTAAACTGGAGACCCCTAGAGCAAACTGGGTAGCTAAATTAGGTGAATAAATGAGATCTGGGTTCAAGTGAGAATTTCTAGCTCAATATATAGAACGAAGTACAACTGAAGAAGACAGTGATGTCCAACTTCTGGCCTTCACATATTCTGATGGGCAAATGGGTACTTTTGAATCCTTGTAACTACTCTATTGTGTACACACACACACACACACACACACACACACACACACACACACAGATAAATAAACTAATGCTGAGGAGGATCCATAAGAAATCAGGTCTAAGAGAAGACAATGGACAACTGTTTTCATGTCGAAGTCCAGGCTACAATATAGCTTGTGCCTTCCTGGGAGATGAAATATACTGCTGACAATTAGTAAACTGTGAGGACTCATGTCTTCAAAAGTAACTAGGATTGGAAAAACTTAAGCTTAATTTACCCTTTTGAAGCTGATGTACGTAGTTGAGCCTAGAACAAGGTGTTATTTTTACCATAGGCTCTTTACTTGAGAACTACTTATTTAGGGCTCAGGTAAGAGCAAACTTAGAATTATGGAGAAGTCAGTGCTTTGGTTTATGCTTCTGGTTACATTGCTCCATGAGGATCACAATTTCTGAGAATCTTATGAAGATATAATATTTTGTTATGGAAGTTCAATATATTTTGTGTTTATTTTCGTATTTTAAGATTTTATATATATATATATATATATATATATATATATATATATATATATATATAATATGTATATATGTATACATATATACATAGATATAATTTCTCCCTTTATTTTCCTTCCTTCAAACACTCCTATGTCTCAAATTCATAGCCCCTTTTTCATTATTACTGTATGTACATGTGTCTATACATGCACACATATATGTATATTTCTTAATATAACCTTATCAATCCATATTATATTATCTATCTATATATCTATCTATATATCTATATCTATATCTATATCTATCTATCTATCTATCTATCTATCTATCTATATATATATATATATATGTTTTTAGTGATGACAGTTTGTCATAGGATAATGAGTGAATTAGTGTGTTTTTCCCTGGGAAATGTCATCTCTTTTATTCATAGCTTTCCACAATTCTGTATAGTTTCTGTATAGTATGTGTGTGTGTGTATATGTGTGTATGTGAGTATGCATGTGTCTGGGTGTGTACATATGTATATATGTAATAATAGTGAGGCTTCATGGGACTTTTTACCATCTGCTTTGGCATGTCCATTAGTTTCGTCCTTGTTCAACTCACATCTTGCCAGGCAGGTTGGAATGACTTTATGGGTGCAGCTTCTGAGATGACTAAGGACACAATTTCAGAGTATATTCCCTGATCGTCTGGGTTTTAAAATATTTACATCTACTTTTCTGCAGTGTTCATTGAGCCCTAAGTGGTGGAGGGTTTGTAAATGTACCAATATTTCAAAATGGTTCAGAGTTGTTATTTAAATAGTAAAACATTTAAGCAAAAGCAGAAAATGAAGATTATAGCTTTCTTATCTGGGGATAGGGATGTATTAGCTGAATAAGTTTGGTGTTAATGACTTTGATGTCATAACAAGAACACTTGAGAATATTACCATATTCCTTCCTTTCTTTCTTTCTTTCTTTCTTTCTTTCTTTCTTTCTTTCTTTCTTTCTTTCTTTCTTTCTTTCCTTTCTTTCTTTCTTTCCTTTCTTTCTTTCTTTCTTTCTTTCTTTCTTTCTTTCTTTCTTTCTTTCTTTCTTTCTTTCAATATCTCATGTAGACCAGGCAAGCCTTGATCTCACTGCATAGTTGTAGATAGCCACTTCTATCTCAGAATTCATAGAGAGTTAGGCATAGTAGCAGATGCTTATAATCCCAGTGGAGGCAGTGGAGGGGTGAAGACCGGGAGTTCTAGGTCATTCTTGGTTGCACAACTGGAAACCAGACTGATCTACCTATGATCCCATTCCAAAGCAAATAACATTAAAAAGACACACATAAACACATATAGAGGTATCAAAGAGAGTGCTCCACTTACATAACTAGCTACTCAAGGAAAAGTATGATAATAATGATTTGGAAGAGAACAAAAGGATATGAAGTTTGAGTTTTCCTGTAGCATGAGAGAAACCACCTAAAACATAAGGAAACATTGAATTAGAAAATAAAGAACACCAATAAATTAATAATGTATGGCTTATATTCATGTCACAAGAAACAGAGGAGTAAAAGCAAGGTATGAATTATTGTTTTATGTAGAATTCATGAACAGATATCTGTAACATGCTAACATCTGGGGAGTGGCATAATTTGCTAGTATATCAAATGTTGCATCTCTTTAGTCACTATTCCTTCAAGTATAGTTTTTAAATAACTACTATTCAAAGGACACTAAGTGTTGGGAAGAAATATTAAGTAATATAAATCCAGGATTCTTTTGAAAGACTGAAGTGAATTAAATATATACCTATTTCAAATTAAATCCTAAACAGTTATTTAACAGAATTTGGAATAATATAGTAAAAGGAACACAATTTTGAAATACTAATTTGAGAAGTCATTGGACATCAATGGGAGGAGAGGCCCTTGGTCCTGTGAAGGTTCGATGCCCCACTGTAGAGGAATGCCAGGACCAGGAAGTGCGAGTGGGTAAGTTGGTGAGCAGGGGGGAGGTAGGAAGGATACAGGGAGTTTTTGAAAGGGAAACCAGAAAAAGGGATAACATTTGAAATATAAATTAAGAAAATATCTAATAAATGAAAATAAAAGTAAAAATTAAAAAGATTTAAAGAAAAGAATAAGTGAAAATTGAAAGTACTTAATAGAACAAAAGCTTTGGAGAAATACATTTAAAATAAATTTGTTATATCTTAATTAATACTTATGTATCCAGAATAAAGAATTATTGATAATTTTAGAGATGCTACATCTTAAGGAGTGGGAACTTGGGAGTTCATTAATTAAATAACATAGGTAAGGGAAAGTATTATTTCAGAGTTTGAAAAGGACAGTAAGAGTAACTTTTAGGATTTGAAATTAATATGGGTTTTCATAGAAAAACTAAATTAGAAGGCACCAAAATATAGCTAATTATATTTACCTATTAAAGTTAATGTTTACTTTTTAAAACTTGTGAACTATTATAACTACTTCAATTATAAACAATACAGACAAAAATAATTGTATTTGGTTTACACTCTTCAAAAAAATCACTGTTTTGTTTACAGTAAATTAAATGGGTCCAACCAAGTTTAGCAAGTTTCTCTTTACCTTGATTTTATATTGTTGTTTAAGTAATTATTTTGTAATTTAACTACCTAAGAATTTCATTGATATTCACATATATGCTATTTTATTAAAATATATCACATTAATATTTTTACAACACTGTTTTGTATATGATAAAATCATATAATAAAAATTCAGTAGAAGAGAATGTGCCTAGTCTTACTGCAACTTGATATGTCATGGATGGACAGTATCTATCAAAGCTGCCCCTTTTCTGAAGAGAAACAGAGGAGGAGTTGATGGGTATGTGAGAGGAGGTGGGACTGGGGAAGAGAGGAGAAAGGGGAACTGTAGTCAGAATGTTGAATAAAAAAATAAAATTAGGATTATAGACAAGAGAAGGTAAAAATTAATCCTAGTCCAATAATTCTAAAAGAAATATATGTTTAAATTGTCATAGAATTGTACAAAGCCAAATTTATAGAACTTAATTTACTGTCTAACTTACACAATAAATGAAATATCTCCCTGTGCACTTAATATAAATTAATGATCTTATCACTGGCAGACAATCTACATGTTGATTTCTGGAACTGCATTAAAATAATATTAAACCATATGTACCAAAAGAATAAAGAAAACCTGTAATTTTTTAAAGACAAGTATAGTTGGTTAAATAAGTAAAAATATCAACATTCACTGATTTCTACCTTGAATCTCTTAAGGCATTTTGCAAATGAATCAGATACTTTTATTTATATAAAATGTAGCCTTACTAAAGTGTGGGCAGAGAAAGCCTTTTTACATATTATTCACATATCACTTAAAACTTCCAGTTGAAACAACTTTAATTTCCTTTTTAATTCCAAGAAGTCTATGAAACAGTAAAAGGGCAAAAGGTATCAAAAGTTTTCTTTATTTAAATATCCATAATGATAAGCACATTATTAAAGACTTGAAAAGTATAATTAGGCCAAATGTCAAGTTCTATTTTATGTCAGAATAATGTGACTTTTGTAATGGAGTTCACCATGATCTTTTTTCATTCTTTTAAAGATATGGATTAATTCCTTGTGTGTTCAAATGAAAATTAAATTTGATTATTGTAGGATATATGCACATATTTGATTGTGTGTGTGGGGGGATAAAACTGGTCACACATTTCATAGACCTAATTTAATGATTTTGTACAAAATTCAATATTTAAATGATTTAAATACATGAAGCCAATTTACCTTATACCATTATTCTTTTGTTCTTCTGGAATGACATCATAATATGCTATCAGAAGTAAATAAACTGAATTGTGCATGATTTCTTACATTAGACACAGGAAATTAGTAGGGCCTACTGGTAACAATTATACTGCAGAATCTACTTTTTCCAAATTTAAAATAATATGTATTATCTCTTTACATAACTGTTTATAATTGGATAAAATATTGTCATACCCTTATTTATATTATAAAAATCTAGCTAGCATTGGAACAAGGCCAAAGAATCTAGACCGTAATAGGTAATACTAAAGAAGTTAACATCAGAATTAATTTTTATTTAAAAAAGCAATCACTAACTGAAAATAAAACTAAATGATTTTCACATTGTAAACTCAACATTGAGATCATTAAACTGTGAATATTTTGGCACGAATAGAGAAAAGTTTTTTTTGTTGTTTTGTTTTGTTTTGTTTTTGGGTTTTTTTTTTTTTTTTTTTTTTTTTTTTTTTTTTTTTTTTTTTTTTTTTTTTTTTTTTTTTTTTTTTTTTTTGAGACAGGGTTTCTCTGTATAGCCGTGGTTGTCCTGGAACTCACTCTGTAGACCAGGCTGGCCTCGAACTCAGAAATCCACCTGCCTCTGCCTCCCAAGTGCTGGGATTAAACGTGAGTGCCACCTTGCCTGTCAGAGAAAAGATTGTTAACTTTGAATTTTAGAAAGCTATTCTTTCAATATCTGTCATATGGAACTGGGAAATAGAGTACCTTGCAGTTGCATCTCTGCAGCCCATTCAGCCAGCAGGTTTAGAGTGATTGACAGTAGTAAGCTTCCTAAACACCGATACCTCTCCCCTGTTCCCTGTGCCGTGCTGAACAGTTAGTTTAGAAGAAACAGGACAAGGATTCAAATCATATATACAATTAACCATAATTGTTTTTTTTTAACAATTTAGGCAAAATATTTAGTTGAGGTTCCATGTATTTAAAAGAGAATAATGGTAGATGCCAGTTGAGGACATCAAACGGTGGTCATATTGGTGTAAACATGGCAAATTCTTTCTTCTCAAGCATTCCACTTATTAGATGTGAGCCAGGCAGGAATGAAGGGGACAATTCTTTGAATTGTCATTGTGTTGAGGAAAAAAGTTATTCACATCAAGAGACTTTTTGCTTCACTAAAGTGTAGTTTACAAAAACATAGTGTTTTCATTTGCTATGACTGTGTTAGTATCTGGAGTTTGGTGAGTCTTAATGTCTCTCAAATAAATGAAAGCAAACAGTGAATAGTTCTCAGATTCAAGCATCTCAGTATCTAGTACAGGAAATCAACTAGGTTAGAATAGGGTGTTCTTGCTTGGCAGGCTGTTTTTCACTCTTAGCAGGCATCTCACTTGTAAATGTAATGGTTTAAATCTATAATTCCTACAATTTAAGGGACTATATTAATATATTATATTAAATAGGGCATATATATTATGGTTACTTGACAAAAAAGTAGTTGATGGCTGCTGGACATGAAAGCAGTTGGGGCCATTAAGTTTCAAATGGATGCCTTAATTGGCTTTTAGAATGGATGAGCAACTATACTCTACTACACTCTTCAGGGGCAAAGTTATAGGAAAGGGATGTAAAGTTAATGGCTATTTCTCCCAATACTTATTACTTTGCTGAGAGAAAGGCTTACTAAAAATTATAAAATATCTTTCCTGAAAGGTTCTAATTGCTGTCCAAACAGAACAAAATGCAGTTCCAGATACTACTGCACTACAGTGTGACAAGAAGAAGAGCTGTGTGGAGCACTTGCCACTCTGGAGTGGAGCACCAGCCTCTCTGGAGGTAAGACATCTGCCTGATAATGCTCAGGATCTCATAATCCAATCTTTTAATGAGTAAAAGACTTGTATATGTTAAATTAGTCTGGAAACTGACTAAGGCAGGGGCAAGTGCAACAGTAGTTTTGTGACAAAAGAAATCATGTAACAGAGATGTTACAGAGGCTAGGACGAGGCCAAAATTAACAGGGAAAACATGACAAACATACTGCCTACTAGGAAATAAGAACACTAGAAGATGGCTGAAAACATCTCTACCCACATGGGAGCCATTCCATAAATAAACATAGATGGTTTGTATCATCACTCCAGCCAAAATTCCTAAGCTTTTAGTAGTTGTGACTTGAACCTGGCTAGTTAGTTCTAGCAAGCATTCAGTCAGATCAGTTACTTATTGGGATTTTCTAAACATTTGTTCAGAATGACCAAAGAAACCCTTTACTATGTCCCTTGAGTTTATGACTGCAAAGAATCTAAGTCTGCCCAAGCTATGTTGTTGGCATCTCATTTATTTAGTGTTTCTTCAAGTAATCTTGGCTAGTGATTAAAGATAATGATGGATTTGGTTAGGATGTAGAACAGATATGTTCAAAATAAATTAGACTGCAAAAAATATAATACTAGAAATTACTTTTACCAATATAGTGCTACAAAAGGACTTATTAAGCATGGCATTCAAGTACAAACTGTCATCAAATGGAAAACTTTAAATATTGTTATGCTGTTAAAAATGCGTGCAAAGTTGGTAAATCTAAAATATTCACACAGCCCTGAATTCATCACATTAACTCATTCCACACATCTGGCTCTTTACCATATGCTTAGTTAAGTCTGGAGAAAAAGGCACAATTACTCTGAAAAATCTACCTGTTCATGTGTAAGAAACCTCACGTTTCTCCCTTGCAGAATATCTAGCATTTCATTCCATATTTCTCATTCTGACATTAACAGTTATAATCATAATTTAATTTTGATAATCTGTAAGTTATCATCACCTATTAATGAGTAAAAGACTTGTATATGTTAAATTATGTAAATATAAAATGAAAATACTGCATGATTTTCCTTGCCCACACAGAAGCCATGGAGTAAAAGCAGGATTTCTGCTAATGTCCTCTGATTTTAAATTTGATGATCTATATTAAAATAAATTTTCCTACCTTCCTTGTGCAAAGGTAGTATTTACTGTATTGTTGTAGATTATTAACTTTGGATTGAATAGCAAATAGCCAGGCAATCTTGAAGATTCCATGATTCATTTATTTAAAAAAGCAAATATATCAAGATCAAATTGGAAATAATTTTGAAGCAATCTTAGCTTACGATTTCCACCCCCTATGACCTGCATATACAACATCTCTGACACTGTTTCTTACTGCCCACTATGCTTAGTTAACTGTCAACCGGAGTTGATGTCTTTACTAGAATCCACTTCTTGTAATTATACTAGGGTTTTGGATTACCTATTTTAGGATTCAGAAATCTGAAAAGCAAACATGGCACAAAGAATATCTGAAGAAGCTAGTCTGCAAATGCCTGGCTTGTAGTTAGCATATCTTTATGTTCAAAGCTCTTTATAGCCAGATTGTCCACATACCATGAAAGCTATTTAATTAAATAAAATACACTGTTAACTGCTTTGATATAGAATAGTTCAAAGATAACATTTTATTATTAATATAAAAGAAATTCTAGGCTTTGCCCTGGATAGGAGAAAACTGGGCTGAATGTCAAAGCCTAGTGACTATGACTCTACAGAAGGCAAGGAAAGCATAGAATCATGGGAGGGACATGGGAGGGAGTTAAACTGATGGTAAAGATGACCATTATTATACAGATTTCATTCAGTTGTTAACCTGGTTGGGGGGGGGGAAATGTTTGTGTTATAGCTCTATTGAGCTCGAACTTTTCCAGTGGAAATAGTTAGGGTTTAAAACCTGTCAAAGACCCAGCACCTGTTACAATATCTAAAACATCCCCAAAATAAGACATTCTATTTGGAGCACATCGTACAAAATATTCTAAACAAAATATCACCTTTCTGTTTAATATCGGCAATTTACAGGATTAGCAGAACTGCAGGCTTGCAGTTGTTTTCACATAAATGAAATATTCCTAATAAGAAATCCTTTCAATTCAACAGTAAACTGCCAGCCTACTCAACTACAGTATGAAGCTTATCATTGAAAGTAACTCCAAGTCTTACATTATTCCAACTGGACGTACAAGTTAATTATAATAATGTGAATGGAAAATGAGTGATAATCTAGACAACCAATTTTTATGGTTAATAAGTTAATCATAATTTTTTTCAGAAATCTTCTACACATGCTAATTATGATAATACCACATAAGTAAAAGAAAACATATATACTAGTACAACTAAGCTATTTAAACACTGGCCTTATAATTATAGTAATGACCTAGGATTAACATACCATGTGAAGGTTAATGGCTGGCAGAGAAAATACTTTCGGCCATTAACCCTAAATACATTCTCATTATTATTTTAAAATAACTGAAAATGTATATATGAAGAAAATGAAAACATCAATTATCTCTACTGTGTCATTTTTAACTTAACTGTTACCAACTTTATTAATTATTTAAAATTTTTTGTCAAAGGCATATTATAAATTACTTCATTGAAAACATTTTGTAAGTATGATTTACACTGGAGGTAGATCATAAGTACAGTTCTGAGATAGCAAACACAACTTCAGTTCATGTGAAGGAGCGTCCCCTCCCCCCAGAGCTGAGAGTACTGATGTCTGGAAAAGAACCCTGATCAAATATATCAGAAGTAAACAGAGTGAATGTAACCCCCTGAAATCTGCAAATGTGTTGAGATACACATTTAGCTAAAAAAATAAAGCATTGAGGAAGGGAATTTACAGTTAGAAGATATTGGTAAGATATTTGATAACATTGCTGAGAATTTTATACAAGAGGATATTAAATTAAATATTAATATTTTTATTAACTTTGTTTTATAAAATTTTATTATTTTTAATTAATATAAAATGAGTGTTGGTAGAGGTGAATAAAACACTCTACCTGCAAATATTTGAGAAATTGAAGACTATCAAATCAGACCAGAATAGAACAAGCAAAAGATCTAAACCCTTATTCTAGAATAAAGACACAGTCGTTTCTAGAAGAGAAGTTGGATGCTAATCACTGAAGGTGTGGGAAGATGAATAGGTAAATAAAATGGCCTGGAGAATTGGTTCAGTGGTTCAGAGCACTAGTCATGGACCCTGCTTCATTCTCAGTATCCACACAGTGGCTCACAACTCCTCAAGCACCAGCCTGTGTAATGCATAGACATGCATGAAGGCAAATCTTTCATATACCTAAAATAATAAAAATAAATCTAAAAGAAAAAGTAAAACGGACAAGAATAAGAGAACAAGAAACAAGATTCAGGCCCGGCAGTGTTGGCACACACCTTTAATCCCAGCACTTGGGAGGCAGAGGCAGGCAGATTTTTGAGTTTGAGACCAACCTGGTCTACAGAGTGAATTCTAGGACCTTTTTTTTTTTTTTAACAGAGAAACCCTGTTTCGAAAAACAAAAGCAAATACAAAAACAAATTCAGGCTGTAAATATGACTAACACTAAGAATGTTTGCAAGGGGCATAAGAATACATTGTTTCATGTTTACTAAAAATACATATAAAACAAACACAAATGTTTGTGTGCACAAAAATGGTAAATATATTGTAGGCAGGACAAAATGTATTCATGCTACTCGAGACTGTAAAAAAGAAATTGGTTTTAACCCTAAATTTTAAAATTAAGTGAACAGAAATGGCTGGTAGGGTTGAATAATTCAGACAATATATCACAAGGCTCTAATGTAACTCAAATGGAATGATTTAATAAATGAGAATGAAAGGTAGTGATTTTAAAAGGGAGAATAAATAGTAAAAAGTGATTGGGGGAAAATTACTAAACAAGAAATAAAAAAATCATAAGCAGTAAAAACTCTTAGAATATAAAGTGACAGAAATACAATGTGACAGTAACTGCACCAAAGGATGGACAGTTTAGAACAGATTCAGCAACATAATAGGTGATAAGAGGAGATACAATTGTCCTGTATCTCACAAAGGGCAGCACACACAGAATGAGAGTATCTATGTTCCTCCCGACAGGAGCAACTCTTGCCTATGGAAAGATTGCTTGGAAGCATTGATCTTCATTCCAGATCCAGAAAAATACTGTTTTACTTAAAATTTTCTAAAATAAAGGTTTCATTTAGTAGATATTCATTGAGCACAGAAAGGGAGAAGTGTTAAATGGTGACTATAGATTTAATAAATTCATAATACAGAATGCATGTGTCTCCTTAAAACATCCTTGAGAAAAATCATTATAAGTGTCTGTGTTACACATGACAGTATCCAAGAGCCTTAATGTAATGTCTCACACATAATTGAACCTAGTAAATAACTCTGGAAATAAAATCTGGAAGATTTAATGTATTCTTGGGAAAAAAATCATAAAATGGGAAGGAGATAAGATACATTATGTGCTACAAGCAAGAGAAAAATAATAAGCTTATAAAACCTCACTTGGTCTGAAATATAGACACAAGAAGTTACAAATTTTCAAAATACACATAGAAAAGTATAATGTCACATGACACTTTTGGATATTAACAACTATAGTAACAACTTAGTTGACAGAATTTTGTCTATAAGTATTAACTTTGCAAAAGAAGTTATTCATATTGCTATTTTTGATCTTGAGGGAGCTTTTAAGAATGTGTTTCATAAGCAAACTCTACATACATTGGTTTTTCTCTTCTATCTGGAAAGCAACAAAGAAGTTTCATTATAAAGGGATTTACTCCAAGGAAATTTATTGGAAGAAATGTTTCTCCTGACACAATTTGGGTTTATTATGCAGGTTAGTTCCCTCCATGCATGTCTTATAAAATATTCTTTAAAATATAAATATTGTCTTTTAATTTTGCTAAAACAGAGTAGCACAATTTACCAAACATACATGTTGCTTCTAACTTGTACCAGAGGGAAGAAATCTTTTTGTAGTTGTTGTTGTTACTTGTTGATTTCTTGGTTTATTTGTTTCCTTGTTTTCTTTTCCTTTTTAAAAAAAAAATTATTTATCAGCATGCCTGACCCACGGACTTTAATTTTAATCAATATGATATCTACCCCATACTACATTAGTACTGTGTTTTATTTAGCATTTACAGAAAACAAGACAGTTCTATATTCAGGTTTAATAGAATATATATATATATATATATTTGCATGGAGGGTAGCATGAATGAGTTATAAGCTTACCTAAGTTTCAAGCAATAAATTTCTACTATGATTCCTAAATTCTTATAAAATAGGTTTTAAAATCTTATGTATAAATTGTACTTTTCCTCAAACAGTAGTTAGCAGGGTTCTTTTGTAATAAAGTAATTCAAATTATTCATGACCAAATGAATCAGCTGAAACATTTGGGAAAATTCAAATGTATTACTTAAATCCTGGGAGTTATCTGGAAGTTAAGCAAAACCTTTAACTGCTTCAGGGACTCCTAATATTAAGTAACATTGGAAAACACCTGACTCTGTAGTTGCATCTTTAATAATCCTTCCCTATAAACAGTTGGTAGTCTGTTCTTCAGACGCAGTAACATTCTATACTAGGACTTGATAAACCCCAGGAAATTGTTATATTTGACTCTGGCCTAGATGTTTAGAAGAGACCAAAACCAAAACAGGGGTTGTTTAGTGGCACATAACTGAAATTTATCCTATGCTATTAAAAATGTATCCCTTTTAAAAAATCAAATAATATATCAAATAAGATATGACTAAAAACTAAGTTATTTTGGAGATAAAGAAGCATTTAGAGAGGTTACAAAGAAAATGTGGAACTAAAACCATATTTTTTTATATGGACAGATTTCTGCAATTCAAGTGTGCAAGTCAAGAACATGAAAGCTGAAGTCACAGATCATTTGTAAAGTGACTTTCTCTGACAATCTGATTCTCATATTTTTCAATCTGATAGATTATAGGAAGGTAATTACAAACAGAGACTACTTCTGTATTATAACTGTCCTTCTACATACACTCAATTAAAGAGAAATTTGGAGAAATGTCAGCCTTTGGAGAAGTAGCAGAAGTAATATTTGGCAAAAAGTAGCTTTGAAATACCACACTGGTTCTAGTCAATCTCTTGCTGAATATGTAAATTCAAAGAAAATTTTAACCAGGGGAAAAATAAATTCTCTCCCCATAGATTTAATATTCTCAAGAGACAAAGTCAGAATTCTAAAATTTAGAATACACAAGCCCATAATGTAGCTTATTAAGTCAGCCAACATCTTCCTGACATGAAAAGACATTTCTAAGATAAAACTAATTTTAACCTTGATATAAATATTAATGACAATATCCCTACTAGTTTTAAAATACAATTTTATATTACATGAAAACCATTTCATGAGAGAAAGATATTTATTGAGTTTGGTTTCTTTTTAGAAATGAAAGCATTCTATTTTATTCTTGAAAAAGACATTTATTGAAATTTGGTTTCTTTTTAGAAATGAAGACAGTCTCTTGTTTTTGAAAACCTTATTTTCGTATACAAATTACAGTTTCTTTCTAACAAAGTTTGTCATTTATCTCAGGAAAAAACTTTTTTGGAGGAGATATTATTTTTTACAACATTTAAAAATTATAACTGTTATAATTAACACAAACACATTGCATACTAATTTTCAAAATAGATATCATCATGACCTAATTGGTGTATTTTATAACTTTGAGCTTAGAAAATTGCTAATGTAGAAAAGTAGTTAGCCTTTTTGGTTGAATAAATTTAAAATTTAATCTTTTGATGCAACATTTATTTTTTTATACAAATATTTAAAGCTAACGTTTTTTATTTTATGTAGAAACTTGATAGAAAAATCATGTTTTTGAACCTTTAGAGCAGAAAAAAATCCACATATAGATCTCACAATTTTTTCCAAGAATACTATAATTAAAATGATAAACAAACCATTGTACTAAATCAAACTACTCTTTTCATGGTGTGGGGGGAAATGGGGTAATAGAAACATTGTCAATGCATTTAGTTATTGAAAACTAAGGAAAGAGGCAAATATTATGAGAGTTGCACAAGAGAATTGCTTTAGACTTAGGCTAGGTCTTTATCTAGAAAGAGTTCAGAATAAGAAGAACAAAGAATTAATTTAAAGAACAATGGAAACAAAGCAAAATGTATTTCTCCTATTAAAAAGTAAGTAATAAATTATCTAAGCAATATAATGTTTTATAAATATAAGAAAAAATCAGAAACAATGTTCACAATGAGTCTTTGCTAAAACTAATACATTGAGATACTTTTGTAGTGGGCTTTGAGAAATGGTTCCTGCCACCACCATTTAGCTGGTACTGCTGCTGCTGCTGCTGCTGCTGTACTGAATTAATTAAGACACATGCTGTATGCCTTTCATCATCTTCTTTTTTTTATTTATTAGATAATTTCTTCATTTACATTACAAGTGCCATCTCAAAAGTCCCCTATACCATCCGCCCGCCCTGCTCCCCTACCCACCCACTGCCACTACTTTGCCCTGGCATTCCCCTGTACTGGGGCTTACAAACATTGCTAGACCTAGGGCCTTTCTTCCCCAGTAATGGCTAACAAGGCCAACTTCTAATATTTATGCTGCTAGAGACGTGAGCTCTGGGGGTTCTGATTAGTTCATATTGTTGTTCCATCTATAGGGTTACAGACCCCTACAGCTCTTGGGTTCTCTCTCTAGCTCCTACATTGGGGACCCTATGTTCTGCCCTATAGATGATTGTTAGCATCCACTTCTGTATTTGTCAGGGACTGTCAAAGCCTCACAGGAGAAAGCTATATCAGGGTCCTTTCAGCAATGTCCTGCTGGCATATGCAGCAGTGTCTGTATTTGGTGGCTGATTTTCATCATCTTCTTGCTTACTTCTAAGTTCCCAAGCAGTGAGAATGCATAGGCGTTGTCTGTAAATGTCTCTTTTATTTCCTCAAGTAAAATGATGAGCTGAGAGACATACCTTATCTTTGCACAAACTGAGATTGAATTGAGCCCAGAGAGTTGCCATCTCTGTAATATACTTAGGCTTAGGATGGAAGCTTTGCCCCTTCATTTACTATAATCATACATGCTGACTGATTCAATTCAGCTTCTCTTGCTTCTGACTGGATTTTTCTGCCTGGCTTCATTCTAACTTTGACAATATGCTCTAACCTTCTGGCTCTTTCTCCTTCTCTGGCTCATTCTGTCTTCACTTTTATCTAGATTTTTCTCTCTGAAAATTGTCTCTGGTATACTCTTACAGTAAAAGTGCCTCATCTCCTCTCTGCCCTGCTCTCATAAGTCACCTCTTCTTCCTGTTTTACTTGTGCGAATTAGGCATATCCTATTTTTCACTCAATCTGTCAAATCTTTCCCTGATTCATCACATTGTCTGTCCCTCAATTAGAAGTCACTTTGACATACAGATGTTTCCTTCTACAATCATTGTTAAAAATTAAAGATGGGGACTTAGCGTGTTTGAGTCAGATCATACTATAATCCAGGGTATTTTGGCATTTCAGCTGGATCATATCTCTGTATGTGTTTCCTTGCTGAAGCAGCCATATTGCTGTATTAATATTCCTCTGTACTGTCAATCATTCTTTAAAAATTAGCATGTCACAGCAATCTGAAATTACAAGGAGAGGTTCAAAAGCTTAGAATTAAGTTTTCAAGTTTCTATAAATGGCTAACTGAACATGTGGAATAGGGAAAGTTGTTGTTGAAATATTTAGGTGAAACAGTAAATAAAGATACACATATACAAGCATTTCAAACCATATACAAGATTTTACAAATAGACAACACTGAAAGGGCAAGACAGGAATCACTGTGACATCAGGTCCATAAGCCCTATGCTTATCTAAGGGCACACATTCCTTTGATAACAGACACTCATGAGTACAAGACTCAGAAAATGCTAAGAAGGAAAGTCTGTGCCTTGAAATTTTTGGAGAGGCTTTCAGTGATGGTTGACAGCTAAAAGTGCTTATTTTCTTCTGGAAGACCAGAGGATGCTTCCTAGCACCTACATTAGCCCTTCACAACCACCTGTAAATAAATGTTCAGCTCCAGAAATCAATCTCTGTTCTCAGATGACAGCAACAGACATAGATGTGCAATCATTCTTATAAATAAAAAGTAAATATTTTAAAGGAACTCTTCTTTGAAGTCAGTGTAGTACCTTCCATGATGGAAAGTGATTCAAATCAAGGGAAACCAATCCTGAAACTTTCACATTTCTACATCCAGCGGAGGAGGTTAAAACGGTTTCTTTGTCTGGAATATTCATGTTTGTTCTTTCTCTCCCTTGTATCAACCCTGGGTCCTCCTCTGAGTGGAATAATGTTGCTATAGCTATCAGCTACGGATTCTAATTAACAGTAACAAATTATTCAATAGCAAATAGCAGATACCAATACAAAGAAAATTTTCCCTTTTGATCTACAAGAATTTTTACATAAAGAGCATGTGCTATTTTAGCACCTAGAGAAGAGCTGTACATTTTGCCTCTATCTTATTATAAAATAACACCACATGGAATCTAGGTCATGCTTGTTATTATTAACACACTGCAAAAATGCCATGCATTTTCTATTTGCCCTTTTCAAGGCTCTCTCCACCATCCTTCCTACCTCTAGTCTGTCTCCTTCAAGTTGTACCCAGTGTGAGAAATCAAAATCTTTCTTTGTCATGCTAAAATTAATTCTTCCTTCCTTCCTAGTTCTTAAATGACCTTGGTCAGCCTTTTTTTTACTTTTTTTTTTCCTTTGCATTGAAGTTGAATAGTACATATCTGTTTCAGTTTGTGACAGTCTCTTAGGCCTTCAGTTAATTCCTGATGTTGTTTCATTTTCTAAGAAGTCCCCATCCCCCAAAACGGCACTTTTCAGAATAAGTTTCTTTGTATCTCACACCCCCATTCCCTGTCCCCTCTTTATAGCCATCATTTCTTTCTTTCCCAAATTAGCAGATTATATTACAAAACTTGTCATTTTAAATTTTAAATGGGACTCTTCTCACATTAATTAAAATAGAAGTCAATATATTTTTACTTCTCTTAAAAATAAATTTTCTAACTATAGATAATATACATAATATCTAGAGAACTTTTAACATAAAATTTACTTTAAATTATTCTTAATTTATAGTTATACTTTTTATGATAATTTATAATAGGAAGAAGTAGGCAGTAAACAAAAATTCAAACTTATAAATCCAAATACATTATTGAATAAAAAGATATTCCACTAATAGATTGGTTAATACATATAGGTAATTAACACATGTCAAACAAGAAAAAAATAGATAACTTAAGCAAAGATATATTTTAAAAATCCCATTATTAATTTGCATTTCCTTTGACCTTATTAAAAACTAATATAGTTAGAAGACAAAACATATAAATTCTTGATAAATACCTCATATCCTGGGGAAAAGGACAACAGAGCCTGGAGGTCATAAAGAATCAACAGAGCAGAGCACTGTGGGACCTGGGTACAGTCCCACAGTGGATCACACCTGCAGTCCCGTAGTGGGGCACACCTACAGTATAACCTGTAAATGTAACTGAAGTGATTATCATCTTGGAGGCTTACAGCTAAACAAGCTTACTCTTTGTAGCTCTTTAGGAACTCTTGCTGGCTGCTTCAGCTCAATGGTTCTGGCTCAAACTCCTCTCCAAGCTGACTGATTCAATCTGGCTTCTCTAAGCTTTTCACTGAGTTGCTCTGCCTTTTCACAGACCAACTCTGACAATTTGTTTCATCTTCGAGCTCTTTCTTATTCTCTGGCTTCAGTTGCCTCTGCTGACCTACACTGAACTGCATGAATGAACAAATGAACTCAACTCCACTCTAATGTACTCACTGTACTGATTCCCAACTGACTGAATAATCTGAACAGAACTCAACTTCACTAGACCGAACTGTCTGCCTCTCTCTCTCTCTCTCTCTCTCTCTCTCTCTCTCTCTCTCTCTCTCTCTCTCTCTCTCTCTCGCTCTCTCTCTCTCTCTGCATTGCTCTTAAGTAGACTCTCCTTACTATGCTGTTCTCCTGAGAGTTGGGGATATCCTTATCTTACCTTTGTTTCTTTCTGTTAAATCTTTCTCTGATTTCATTACTATCTCTGATTTCATACACCACTCAGTTAGAGATCACTACTCAACATGGCTGTTTCATTCTACAAACTAACATTACTTATATTGCTAAGGATTAAAGATGTATACTGTTTGTCTGTATCCCCGCAAGAGCAGCCAGGTTGCTGGACTAAAATTCCTCATTAGAAACCATTTGGTGGATGGACTTGACAAAGGAGTTGGACCCACTAGTTTAAGAACAGCCTTGGCAACGTAGTAAGACTACCATCTCCAGCAAGTAAATAAATATAGGAATGTGTGTAAAGAAGACATGATTTATTTGTTTCTGGTTTGACTAAAATGCAGAGTAAGAGGGTATTCTTTGTTCCTGAGATTCATAGCCAGTTATGACAAAACACCAATTATATAAATTTTGTTTCCAAATATGTATTGATTTATGTATCAGTTTTCATGTTGTAAATATTAAAATCCTACAGTAAACAACCCAGTGTATTAAATAAAATACTTTAAATGCTACACATTTAAAGTTAGCAGAGCCAATATCTTGTTTTAGGTATGAAGAACAAAATTTTCCTTTTCTCACAGTGCTTCCTCAGCTGCTAGAACAACTATTGTTGAACTGAGAAAACTGATAAGCATTAGGACAATGCTAGTTAACAGCTTTGCATGCTCTTAAAGAGTTAGAGGTACTTTCCAAGTTATTGGAAGTTTCAAAAGACAAAAATTCAAGTTAGTGACTATATTATCCTAAAATGTTTTATGCAAAGTGTCTGTGATGCTACGTCATGAGACAGGTGATGCTAGATGTAGCATACTTATTTCATTCATTCTTGAATCTGTATGCTGCTAAAGTAAATGATGTGACAATCTATATATATGGATATGCCAACAATGGGTTGATCATTTCTATTCTTATCAATAGGCATCCCATTTAAACTACCAGAAACTAAATACATTTTGTGGTTGTGATACCTCTACTGAGAAATATTTCACAAAGGCTGATGATTCTAGGAACTATTGCTATATCATGGGAAGAGTTGGAAACTTGGTAATACTTATCCTCTATAGTTATTAAGCAATGGATAAATTTCTGAACAAATCTGTAGTCTCAGTTTAATAGAAAAGAGAAACAAGGTTGAAATTCTACTCTAGAATATTATTTTCATCCTTTAGAATTTCGTGCAATTGAAAGACAACCTCTTTTATTTTTAACATCTCAATTTCCCTATTTTCAAGTAGACAACGCATCATTTGCAAGCTATCAAAAGAACTCAGAAATGTTTAATGAGGTGACATATCTGTAATGTTATCTAAAAAAATATTTTTATTATCTCTGCAGATAATACCTTGGCTTGACTGAAGAAAAAAAAAAAAAGATCTCAGAAGCTGTCCTTGTATTCTGATAAAGCAATGAATGACCCCCTGCAGGAAATTGGCTTCATGAAAGGTAATTGAAGAGCACACCAGGATTATATGAAGACAATCAGTGGTAGGGAGGAAGAGCACAAGCCAGATAAAGTGGAGTCTTTCATGACAGGCAAGAGGATATATCAAAGCCAGACTTGCTAATTAAAACAAACAAACAAACAAACATAAACATCTTTCTGCTCAAGGTGAGGACATGGATTCAGACAGCAGGCTGGCTCAACTCGACTTGTATGAAGCTGCAGTACTCCATTTCTGGGATTCTTAAAGGATGATTTTAGAATTAAGAATGCCAGCTAAGATAAGTCCTGGGAATTTGATCACCACTGTGAGGAAGCAGAGTGGGAGATAGCCATAGTTCCTTCCCCACCAGAATTTACTTTTTTGCACCAACTGTACCTTCATCTTTGTATTTTGATTCTGGGCCAAGGCTCACTTAAATAATATATTTCAAAAATGATAACCAATTTTGTCTTCAGTAAAATAGGTACACCTTTATATAACTAAGTAATAAAGCAAACCAGTTAAATAAAAATGTAAATTTTCTGGAAAGAGAATGGGAAAGTCAGGAATAATACCAATGTGCAGAAATTATTGTCTCAGGGAACTATGTGGAAAGCAAGCAGAAAGAAGGTAAGAATCACAGGGCAAGGATGGCATCAAGAAGACAACAGGAATGATATGTGTATTGACTCACAGAATGCATAGCTCTGCACAAGTTGAAGTCTACCTAGGTCCCATCACTAAAAGTACATAGTAGATAAGAACCCCTATCCCTAATCAAGTAGCTATCTCTCTAACTGACTGCCACTTGCAAAAGAAAGATTACTTTTCTCCAGTAGAATCTCAATTGATATATAAACCACACTCAGGGCATACCCTATGCCCACAATAGATGACCAACACGAAAGAAACTATGGTGTATTTTTGTAGAATGTTTTCACATATTATTTGCTTGGGATTTTCTTTTTTAAATAATTTTACTTGTGTTTTGTATTTATCTTATGGTTTCTGATTTTGTCCTTTTTTAGACTTTGTGCACACATGATCTCATACACAATGGTATGTTTCTACTGCTTTTTTTTAAAACTTTGTTTTTTGTATTGTATACTTCGGCTCATATTTTTATTTGCCTGTTTGTTTTCTAAAGGGAAAAAATTCAAAAGCTTAGATTTGAATGAATACAGGAAAATGGGGAGTATCTTGGAGGAGTTAGGGAAAGAGAAATCCTGTTCAGAATATACTATATAAAAATTCTTAGTTTAAGATATTTATTTTACTTCTAAAAAAAAATTAGAGATTATATGTCACAGCAGATACTTTATGAAGGTGAGTATTTTTCACAGGAATAACATAGGCCATGAGGAGATCTCTAGAAGTGCTCTGATCTTAGGATTAAATGGAAAATTATAGCAGGCATAATGGTATAATCCTAGAGTATTGGCTAATATACAACTGAAGCAGAAGGATAGAGAGGTCAGAACTTTAAGATCAGATTGTTCTACAAAATGAAACCTTAGTTCAAACAAGAAGGATGACTTTTACCCCAAATCCAAAATATCCTCTCCTTACAAGTGGAGACCATCACAGAAAACCACAAGTAGAAATAATGCAAACATTAATGGATCATGGAGAGCTTAGGCTCAGTGAGCAATTCTACCTCCCAGCTTCTGCATTTATGGCTTAGGGAACATAGTTTAAAAGAAAACCTGTAAAAGCTAGAATACCAGAATATCTACTATAAAAGAATCATTCCTAGAAAGGTCTGAGCAAACTAGACCTGATCAATGACAATATCAATAGGTATTATAATGTGGAAAAGTGAAATTCTCAAAGGCTCCCCACCCTAGACAAAGAACTATAGGAAATTAATGACTGCTGAAAGAGGAAGAATTAGCCTTTCCCAATATGAGCAAACTAATTGGTTATTAGATAAAATGCTATATACTCAACCCACAATGTAAATAGGATGAAGTTTGTACTTATACATTTGATATTTGTACACATACACACATACATACACATATACATACACACATACAAACATGTGTGTGTAATAGTAATTAGTAAATGAAAGAGGCTATTGGTTTAATTTTGAAAAAAAGACAACTACTACAAAAAAAAAAACCAAAAAAACAAAAAAAAAAACCCAAATCATTCTGGATGTCTAACAATTAGTGAAGGAACATTCAGAGGAATCTTATCATATTGAGTATCAATACATAAAGAAAATAGCATAAGAATTGTGTATATAACCTGTGTATAACCAGTAGGATGGGGTATGAGTACCCTGAAGCTTGACAGTCGTGAACTGTAAGAAGTCAACAGCTTGTCATGTCATTGATGTTGACAGAAAAGCTCAAACAGCCAAGTAGTATACTCATAGTTTTCATTTAGGAATTACCCAGTTCCACTTTCAATAACTATCAGACAATAAATTAACCAAATAACATTAATTTATTTTTACTTACATTTTTTTTCTGTTTAGCTATTTTTAAGTCACTTTCTATTTAGTTTTGATTTTTGGTAACAAAACACTTAATGTATTTGAAATAGCAAACAATTAAATTAATTCACTTACATAACTTCAAAAGCTTTGCATAAGTAATTTGAATCAGTTTCTAGTAATATTCTTAATAAACAGAACATGGAAAATATTGATATTTAAGAACATTGAAATAAAAGAGTCCCTAGGGAATGTTTTAGTATACTTCCCCTGGATTATGTAGAAAAGTATATTTACAGAATTACATCTATTTTCATGTCTTTAATGTTTGATCTTTTGTACCATGATTTATTTCTAAATACTTATTTACCCATATTATACTAAATAAAGCTAAATTGAAAAGCAAGATTTTTTGTTCCTCTATTTTCTGCTATGTAGTTGAGCATTCATCCTAGGGTTGAATGTAATAATGAGATCAAATTAAGTCTTAGATATAGTAATAAGTACAATGGAACTAAAAATTCTCAAAATAAATGACTTTGAGCAGAAAAATGTGTCTTAATTGATGGATAATTGAATGTCATCATTTCACTCTCACTAGGAAAGAAAAAAAGTAGAGTTTCATAAAAAGGAAAGCATGATGACTAATTTTATATGTCAACTTGGCTCATGATATAAAAATAGAAATTGATAATGAAAAAGACATGCTGAAGAAATCTCAAAGAGAACCGACGATGAAAATGAAAACTTAGTTGGTCAACGTAAAAGCCCAGGGAAGAGGCTCCACAGCAGAGGGTCTCTTAGAACAGGCATCACCAGCCATGATGAGAGGTGACACATTTTGATCATTCACTCAAAGGAAACGATACAGGTAAAAAGTAAATATGTAACAGGAATAAGCAGGAACTTTCAGATTGTTGAGAAGCCCAAATTAATATATAATGGCCGTATTAGTGACATAGAAAAATTTCCATGAAATTTCAGAAGGAAACTTCCCAAATCTTGAAAAGTATATGCCTACTAAAGAGTATGCAGTGCACATGCTTGCAGGTATCAGTAGAGAAACCAGAATTTTTAAACAATCAGCCTTTTTAATTCAACAGAAAAATTGACACCTGTTTATCAGGAAGGCTGGAGTGGGTTTGGTTTAATACTCTAGTGATCTTTTGCTATTGTTTGGAGTCAGCCCTTGCCCTAATCCCCAAGACTCCAGAGCACTTTTTAGCAGTCAATGTAACCCACCCTAGTGAAAGAAGCCCTAAATACTTTGCAAAAAAAAAAAAAAAAAAAAAAAAAAGAGGTTGCTTTATACTTATTACAAATTTTTGCTCCCTAGACTCTTCTTCTGAGCATTGTTCCTCTTACTATCACTTCTTTCTTCCTAGGGCCTAATCTTGAGCAGTGTTTCTCAGTCAATAGAACCCATTCTTGTGGAACATGTGACAGGTTCACAGCAAAAGACATGCACTTTGGAAAGGAATTTTAAGCTTTGTTATAATTTTCACAAGGAAACTTTTTCCCAAAGTTTAAGCATGTTTAAATATGAAAACAAACAAACAAACAAACAAACAAACAAAAAACTGCTCAGGGTAAGACTACAGAAGTTTAAATCAACGTGGCTAACTAAAAATGTACTAAACCAAGTTTCATTCTTGCCTTTCCAGGTATATTTTTTATAGATGGTTATGATAGCTGTCTATATATAATCAATGAGTACTTCTGGAAACCTATTGTCTTAAAACCAAGTACTACTAGTCTTTAAAAAATCATAACAAACATAAAAATTAGAGTGATAAAATGGCTCCCAAATTACTCCTAATGCTCCTGTTGTAGTCAGAGATCAGTTCATTTGCTCAGCCATTATAAGAGAAGCTTCTTGAAGCAGATGTGACCCACAGTCAGGCATGCAGAGGGGAACCAGAGCCAGAGAAATAGAAAGACAGAGGCACAGAGATAGAGAGAGAGAAAGAGAGAGATGTACAGACAGAGACAGTCAGAGACCTTACAGATAGATAGGGAGAAAAAGAAAAAATATAGGGGGACACATAATACAAACAGTACAACACAGACAGAGGCAGAGACAGTCAGATAGACAGACAGTGACACAGACACAGAGATAGAAACAGACTGAGGGGAACAGAGAGACAGAAATAGAGGAAGAGAGAGAGAGAAAGAGAGAGAGAGAGAGAGAGAGAGAGAGAGAGATCCCTTCCCTCAGAGTTCAGGGAACCCCGTGAAAGAGAAGATAGATGGTATATTAGAGCCAGAAGAGACAGAGGAAACAAAAACCCAAGACCCAGTAAACTGACAGGAGCAGACTTCTGTGAATTCTGAGGAAGCATGCACAGGTCTTGCATAGCTCTGTATGCATCAGGTCTTCTGTATATGTATTCTGGCTTCCAGTGTAGTGGTTTTGGAATTCATGAACATGTAAATGATTGGGTATATTACCTTTGTACCTTCTGTTGGGTTCTTTTCCTTCTGTTTCTTTGTCTTTGCTAAATTTGCTGTGAGATTTTTGCTTTATTATACTATGTTTTAATTTGTTATATGTTATTATCTCTTAGAAACCTTTTTTTTTTTTTCAAATGAAAATCAGAAAGGGGATAGAGAATGATGATAGGGGAGGTGAGGAGGACCTGGGAAGAGCAGAGGGAGGGAAATAATTTTCATTAAAAAGACATAAACAAGAAAAGCAAACGCCCTTTAGAACTAGAGTGCTGTAAATAGACTAGCAGTTTTCTGAGCTGTGAGAAATGTGACTCTGAACCAGTCAACTAACACATCAGTGTCAGCAAAGTGAGGAATGCTGGAGCAATTGCATATTGGAAAATCCCATCTACTGCTCAGAACCTTGCAGCTCCAAATGAGGGGACTCTCATTGTTAGTCATTAGTGCTGCAAGTTCTTTCAGTGATTACAACATCACAGTGCCTGTAGGTTGTGTAATAGGATGCAAAATCAATTTTAACAAAAGTGATTCTTGAGGATAAATGTTTTTTGAGAAGAAGTCAGGAGACCCCCACACATCTGGATACCATTTATTTAAGAGTATAGAAGGCAAGAAAGAATCTTAAAAGTTCTAGAATTCAGGTGGACACAGTGGAACTTAAAATCATGTTAAAACAGTTCCCCATCTGTGAAGAGAAGAGAGTGGGTAATGAAGAGGAGTGTAAGGGGATGGGACTGGATGGAGAGGGGGAAGGGGGAGAAAGGAATCTGGGATCACAATGTAAAGTAATAAATAAAAGCAAATTTAACATGAAAAAGATTAAATCAATAAGATTGATGAGTAATGGAAAAAGAAGGTTTCTAAGAAAGATGCTGGAGATATGGTTACAGTTCAGCAGTTAAGAATGCTTAATAGTACAGTGAAAGACTGGAATTTGGATTCTAATAAACATCAAATTGATCACAAATACCTGTAAACAACTCAAATGAATTTGATACCCCTGCCTGGTCTCCATGGGCACCTGCATACTTATATTTACTTACACATTTACATATAGATCCACAGACATAATCATACACATGTAAATAAAATAAAATAAAATAAAATAAAATAAAGTAAAATAAAAATTTGAAAAATTATTGATAAAAAGTTCAGAACTTGTGATACTGTGTCTTTACAGTGAGCCCTCATCCCTAGTACCCATGGAAGTTATCTTTGCATGTATTCACTGGCAGAATTGTACCTACAAAATATTTTAAATATGTGAAAAAATACAAATTCAACATTTGAATACAATAAAATTATTTATACATACTACCAGGTTTTCATTGCCAATGTCTACAATTTTTACCTTTCTTTAAAGTCAAATTTTAAGTTATAATTTTTTTTTTTTAGACAGAGAGTCAGCATGTAGTCCTGATTGGCTAGGAACTCATCATATAGGCCGAGGGGCCTTGAAACTCACAAACACCCACCTGACTCTCCCTCCAGAGCTCTAGAATTAAAAGTGTACATCACTATACCTTTCTTCTACATTTTATTACAAATGTAATTGAAACAATTAGGCCAGCTGGTTCCTCTTCCTTCCTTTGTATGTTACTAAATTTCCCCAAGTTTTCTCCAACTACTACCTTGAATAACATTTAATATATGGTATTTTTCAATGCAAGGCAAAAATGGTATGTCCTATTTTGCATGAGATTAATATTATTTTGTACTTCAGAATAAGGATTGATGATACTCTACAAAGTGCTTTGTACATCCTAAACAATATACTCTGCATATTTTTCTTTGGAAGAAACATTTTGCCACTTTTAAATTTTAGTCTAGTCTATTTTCATTGTACTTCTCTTAAGAGTTTAAAAAAAATGTTAAGAATACCTCACTATCTTCTTAGGGTTTACAGATGCAAAAGGAAAAAGCATTACTGATCACCACAAGCCTACACTCCTAAACAGCATTGTAAACTCACACTCACACCAAGCACATGTGAATAACAATGTAGTGGTTGATTTTAGGGGAACTCAGAAGTTCCCCTAAACCAGAGATTTGCCTTCACACTCATTTTGCAAACTTTGTAAAGCACTTTACAATAAAGATGAACAAGACTCATCCCTTATATTATCTAATTAAGCATTGTATCTTTGAGCCACTTTGTTCACAATTATTTTCTCACATTTGAACATCAAGGCATGATAAAATAATTAAATTTGGGAGGATTACAGATTTGTTAGTTTTTGAGCATTTTCTTCAGCCCTCAACCTGTCATGGAGAAGGCTTTTAAAATGTGCATACTATAATACTAAGAGCAGAGCAGGGCATACATATCTTAGTGGGTATTATGATTAACTATTAATCATTAAAAAATGCAATCCCTTTTCATAGTAATTGCTTTTTGTGTGCTTCAGAAAGACTATCAATTAATAAATATTATGAGAATAATTTTTCTAATAATTACCATTTCCTAAAAGTTTATGTGTTCTCTGAAATTTTTATTTCAAGAACTTAAGACTGATATGTAAATGATGAGATAGTTCCTATATAGATATGTGATGAACAGGTAGCTCATAGACTGGCAATAGTTAGCTCATAGATAGATTAAAAAATTGATGAGGGATAGGTAGCTTATAAACAGATGATAGATAATAATGATGAGGATTGATGATAGATAGATAGATAGATAGATAGATAGATAGATAGATAGATAGATGATAGACAGACAGATACATACATACATACATACATACATACATACATACATACATAAGCTAGAACTTCAAAAAAATACATTTAAACCTGAAGCGCTATTGCAAGGCAGGTAGGAAAATACCATTTAGCCATTTGTAAAATAAAATACATACATACATACATACATAAGCTAGAACTTCAAAAAAAAATACATTTAAACCTGAAGCGCTATTGCAAGGCAGGTAGGAAAATACCATTTAGCCATTTGTAAAATAAAATAGTAAAAATCAGGCTATTGCTTTTGCAATTTTACACTTATTTAAAGCAAATGATAGTGGCATTTTAGTAAGTCTTGAAGGCTTGAAAAAAATTATCAAACATGTTTGGTTTTAAAACAAGAGTACCACCAGACTGATTTCCAGAGTGGTTGTACAAGCTTGCAATCCCACCAGCAATGAAGGAGTGTTCCTCTTTCTCCACATCCTCGCCAGCATCTGCTTTCTCCTGAATTTTTGATCCTAGCCATTCTGACTGGTGTGAGGTGGAATCTCAGGGTTGTTTTGATTTGCATTTCCCTGATGATTAAGGATGTTGAACATTTTTTTCAAGTGCTTCTCAGCCCTTCAGTATTCCTCAGTTGCGAATTCTTTGTTTAGCTCTGTATCCCATTTTTAATGGGGTTATTTGAATTTCTGGAGTTCAGCTTCTTGAGCTCTTTGTATATATTGGATATTAGCCCCCTACCAGATTTAGGATTGGTAAAAAATTCTTTCCCAATCTGTTGGTGGCCTTTTGTCTTATTGACAATATCTTTTGCCCTACAGAAGCTTTGCAATTTTATAAGGTCCCATTTGTCGATTTGTAATCTTACAGCACAGGCCATTGCTGTTCTGTTTAGGAATTTTACCCCTGTGCCCATATTTTCAAGGGTTTTCCCCACTTTCTCCTCTATAAATTTCAGTGTCTCTAGTTTTATGTGGAGTTCTTTGATCCACTTAGACTTGTGCTTTGTACAAGGAGATAAGAAAGGATCAATTCTCATTCTTCTACCTGTTGACCACCAGTTATGCCAGCACCATTTGTTGAAAATTCTTTTTTCTACTGGAAGGTTTTAGCTCCCTTTTCAAAGATAAGGTGCCCAAAGGTGTGTGGGTTAAGAAGTGGGAGTGGGTGGGTAGGGGAGCTGGGCGGGAGGAGGGTATAGGGGACTTATGGGATAGCACTTGAAAAGTAAATTAAGAAAATATCTAATTTAAAAAAATAGAAAAACAAAACAAAACAAGGGAAATAATATGCTATATCTGATTTACAAAAAGACTTTGAAAACAATGGAAGCTAGATAGTAAAATAAGATTATGAATGGAAAATGTGCAGAGGAGTGTAACAGAAACACAAAGCCTCGATTTTATTAGAAGTGGAATAATTCATCATAACATAGTTAGGCACTAATAGTGAATTATATAAAAAGAGTCTTTCTAGCATTTCCAGTTTTTCAGACTATATAAAGTACTGCTTCTAACAATGCTACTTCTATATCAAAAAATAGTTACTAGTGGTCTAAGAAAAATTTCAATTTAATCATTAGTCCCATATTAAAAATTATTGCCATAATATATTATTCACAATTCCATTCAAGTGAGTGGATCATAGATATATTTTTCTTCAGTATTTCAGCATGACAATGACAAATGACATATAATTTATGACACTGTCATTTAATAATTAAAATGGCTTATATCATTTTGTTTACTGTCTTCTCATTTCTAGACCCTGTAATTTTGCATTATTATTAGTAACAAATCTCACTCAGCAGCACTTCCTAATAGAACTCAGCATGGACAATTTTCCACAGATTCAATCTCTGCCTGAATCATACTAATCCTTTGATTGGGCTCAAGGAAGAGCTCGAATCCCTGTAGAGTCTCTGATACACTGACAATTCATAACAATAATAACAAGGCACCAAGCAGTCAAAAATGCAGACCTTGCGCCTGTATTTTCATCCTGGTGAAACAGGTTATGGGATGAAGCTTGTTATTTTTCCCTGGACTAGACATAACCTCTCGAGACTGCAGGACTTTTGCAGGTTTGTGCTTAAGGGTATGGCTGAGAACCTTTAATGGGGATTTATCTCAAAGCAGTTTTATGCTAGAAAAGCTTCCATTAGCTGACTTTCCATACAAATCAAATACTCAAGCACACATCAGCATACATATATGAGGAAAAGACTAGAAAGGAAGATGGTCTAACAGTGGTTCCAAATTTTGCATTTGAGCAAGTAATTAAAATGTTTTCCCTTTATGTTCTTGGAGGGGCAGGTGTTTCCTTTTTTTTTTTTTTTTTTTTTCTTTTCTTTTATTGGATGTTTTCTTTATTTACATTTCAAATGTTATCCCCTTTCCTGGTTACCCTCAATCACACCCCCAACCCCTGCTTCTATGAGGGTGTTCTCTTATTCCCCTCTATTTTCTAATGTCTATACTTGATTCTAATTTAATAGCAACCACAGCCTTTACCTGTCCCATAGTTTTCTATCTGGTCCACTATGCTATTTTCTTAGAATTGTCTGGTCACAAGAATTACTTGAATTAAATACTGGGGTATTGAAATGAAAAAAAATCGAAGACAGAAATGAATACTTCTTTCTTGAAGAAAAGGGCCTTTTCAGTGGAAAACAGTGTTAGGATACAGACCCTGTAATGGAGAGATAAATTAAGTGTGCACTGGTGAAATCCGTAAGGTAAAGTAAGGTGCATCTTCCTTAAGTGGGTGTTTTCTAAGCATCTGTAAACAGATATAAACCCTGGCACACTCTGTGGAAGCAGTGGCATTTTAAACAACAACATTACAGGCAGTACCTTAAACGTTTAAAAAGCTTCCTAATTTATTTTTCTAATAGTTGTTCATGCTAATTACTATTTATACCATAGAAGTGCTATTGTGTTCTACTAATTTTCATGGTTAATGCAGATAACTCACTGTTAAATCAAGTTAGTGGAGATGTGTGTGGTTGCTTCTGAACCTACATGCCACTTACAAGCCAAAGGCTTTACTATTTTCCAAACCTTCACTTTGTCTTCTTTGATTCATTTTTGTAAATGCAATTTCTATTTAAGTAGTGGCTCAAGAGGAAATGCTTGGGTCTGTGCCTGTGTTCTCTGTTTCTTCAGATACTATACATATCAGCCATATGTACTTTTGATCTAAACATCCGTTCTTCACACTTTCTACTCTAATCCATCATCTTTATTAGCTTGCATAGTTATCAATGATGCAATTCATCTTTCCATCTTGCCATACTGATGACTATCAATAGCAGTTATAATGTGTCATTTCCCTACTGATTATCACTTGCATAATAAAATTAAAAGTGCTTTCCACGTACTATAAGACTATAGTCTATAGATCCTATAGTCTATAGACTATAGACTATAGGATCTATAGTCTTTGATCTCCTCTACTTCTTAGTTCTACACCCTAAATACAGATTCACTTTCTATATATTCATCTCTGTTCCAACTGCAAATCTTATTTCAAGACCTATAAACATGTCTGTACCAAGGATCTATTAGCTGCTACCCTGGCTTCATTTAGTTGTCTACCTGGAAGATATCTTTTGAGAATCTCCCCCAAGAATTTATAGATCAACAATATATCAGCTAGATAGTTTCCCGAAGCCTCTAAACTGCTTAGGATATTATTGTAGTTTGACACCAACTAGTGTAAACCATTATGTATATATGTTCATGTTACTTTTACTGTAAACTACTTGCAGGCCTACATTAAAAAAAAAAAAAAAAAACTACTTTAGTAAGAGCTCTCAAACTGTTTGATCCCCTCTTCTAGCCCACCATCCAAAGGAAGGGGGGAAAATGTGGGGAATTCGATAATGGAGACGTAGAGCTGTTTAGAAATAGGTGTTTGAGCAATTCCAGTCTATGTTGTCAGGATACCAGCAGTACAGTTCAGTGTTAGAGTGCCAGCAGTCTAATTCAAAAAGTGTCATTAAACACCAATGAGCAACAGCAGCATGATCCAGCAGAAACATTGAGGCCTCTGAAGTCAGCAAGTAAACAGAACCATCCGGAATGCCAGGAGAACTTCTCTGTTGTGCCTGTCTCAACAAAGTAAAGATCAACAAAGATGAGACACGAATGAAGCATTGTACTAGCCTTGCAAATGTGATGTCAGTATCTGTTGTTTCCTACTTATACTCCCTCCAAGCATCACCTGTCCTCTCATGGGTCTTGCTTTAGCAAAACATCGCAGAGTCTGCATCACATGACACAACCAGAAAAGTCCACTTCAACAATTTCACATTGATTTGAGTTTGTTATGTTCATTCTTAACTGAGACCCCCAAATCTGTGTCTATGGAGAGAATAAAAGAAATTATAAATATTTGGGGGGAAATTTTTGTTTATATATGGAGAAATAGCTGGCTCGTAGATAAAGCATTGTTACATTATATAGCTGTGGCAAATATTTCATTCAAACAACTTCAGGGGTAAATATTTATGTTAGCTCACAATGTCAGAGATAACATTCAATTATTATGGCTACATGGTGAGTCAGAACATCATGATTGTTGGAGCAAGTATTAGAGGCTCTTCATCATTTGATGGACTTGAATCAGAGAAAAATAGATTGGGGATTTTGAAATACAATGTTCTAAGCTATTTCCACCCACTGGGCCTCATCTCCACAGTCAACACAACTAACTAGACTGTATTTATCTCATGGGATCGGTTTATATTCAAACCAGACAATCATGGATTACGTATGTCTTTTTCTGATCAAACTACATTTAGAGAGCTTTAAAATAGTGGGAAACTTGAGAAATTGGACCAAGTTTCTTTGGCTTCATAGAGCCTAGGTGTTTTCACACATAGTTTGAAACATTATTGCCTCTTACTAAAGGACTAGTATGGACCCCTGACCTAATTCCAATCAGGCTCCTTTATCTATGAATTTTAACTTATGAGTTAAGGGACACCAGTTTATTCTGACTAGCATCTTGAAAGACAATAATGAATCAGAATGGCCAATTCTGCATGTGAATGGAATGACCATCGCAGTCTTGTCACTGGAAGAAGAAATTGAAAAATAAGCGACCAGTGCAGGTAAAAGAATTGTTCATTTAAAGACAGAAGAAAAGAACAATGTTGCTTCTCTCTAAGGGCACCCTCCTTTTGCTGATATTTTATGCTGCATTCTTAGAGTATGTTTAAAGAAAAAACACTTGGAGAATTTTAATTCTCAAGATTGCTTTTGTACATTACATTCACATGCCTATTTCTCTTAAACAAATTCAACTGGATTCTACAGTTAGAGAGAAAATAGTTGCTTGAAAATAATGGTTAAAATTATGAAAAGTCAAATGAACATAAATACTATGTAAATTTCTAACTGATGAATTTAATTAAGAAAGCAAAATAACCAAATACATGGTTTGGTGAACTCTTAAGTCTATCCAAAGCTTATAAAGTAAAATATATTACAGTTTTCCTGAAATATCTGGAATGTTGAGCAGCAGAGAAAGATCACTTTTGAGGACCAAATTAGAGGTATAAATAATGAATGAAAAGAGCATGGGCTGTGTAGTTCAGAGGCAGAGTGCTTAACCCACAAGAATGAGGTCCTTTGTGTACACCTAAAAATTTAAAAATGGGCAGAGGAAAGAAAGCTTTTATTTTTTATTAAAGCGTCCTTTATATTTAGAGCCATTTATTCCACAGCAGAATCTAAACTGGAAATTAGAAATGTGGTGGTATTTTATGGAAATTAATTGGGGATGTTTTGTTTGGAGGGCAATTCATGTTAATATTAATTTGTTGCTAATGGAAAAGTAGATCACTCTCTGCACAAAGAAGTAGGAGGAGGAAGACAAGGTGAAAGAGGGTGAGGAAGAGACAAATTGGAGGAGGAGGAGAATACAACTAGTAGTTGGATGAGAAATAGGAGTAAGAGAAGTAGAAGGAGAGGGAGAGGGAGAGGGAGAGGGAGAGGGAGAGGGAGAGGGAGAGGGAAATCTTCACTTCCTTAGATTTCAAACTAAGAAAGTTAAAAAATCCCAAAGTATCATTTCTATATCTGTTCTCTCTCTCTTTGATTTTTTATATTTGATAAACATACAAAATTAAGGAAACTAAGTCTCAATGTTCTTTTTTATATAGCTGACCAATGAGATCCTGCAAAGTTCCAGCCATCTCTGGATTATTGGGACCTAAGGATGTCAGAAAACTAAGGCTTTGTCAAGAGATGAGTAGCACACAAAAACATTAGTGTCTCTGTGACTCATCAGTGGCTGAGCTCCAACATACACAATTGAACTGTTTAGATAAACGTCCTGGCACATAAAGAACAATCGAAAATGAAGCAAAAAATGATGTTGATTGTCTAGATTTGATCATTATTTGAGTTTATTTGCCAAATACTAGAACTAGTTTCATTTCAGGGGAATAGGGTGAGGTAGGTAGCAGGGGACTCTCTGTATGAGGCGCCATCCTCTTCTAGGGATGCATATCTTCTGGAGTCATGTCAGCTCCTGCAGCCATGATGGCAGGAAGCCACAGTGCAGGAAGACAGCTGTAGCAGTATAAAGTGTCTGATTGCATTCCCCAATGAGCATGGCTTTCTTGTTCTTAATGACACCAGATGGTGCATCCTACCCATGGCACTCAGGGATGCTGGATTTGCATGTCTGGTGACCTTAAGAAGACCACTGTAATGTGAAAAGTACCTGGGAGCTCTTGGGGGAGTCTGGAGCATGTACATGATCAAAAACAGGGAAACAATTATCGTTCCAATTGGGAAGATAAAATTCCACCCAGTTTTTCATATTTCAGTTTTTGGACTTCTTTCAACTCTACCTCATGGTTTGTGTGTTTACTAATATGAGTTTGGAAGCAATTAAAATGTGTTTTTCCTACAAGGGAGGCAAACAAAAACAAAATGTAGGCAGCCAGGCAGTAGCTGCATATCCCTCGTTAACAGTCTGGAATATTCTCTAGGTAGATTTGTGATGGATAAATAAGTAGAGCCCCAATAAGATGAACGTTCTGAGTCTCTGCCACAGAATTTCAGCAAACAGAAATGTGTGGTAAACCACAGTTTCTTTTTCCTCACTATCTTTCAAGCTACTTGATTTCTCATTCATCCTCAGAGAATTTTATGAAAACAAAAATAAGAATTTAAGGTATGCACACTAAAAACAGCAATGGCAACACATTATTTTCCTGCATTTGGCACATGGGGATTTCAGGCTCTCTATACCAGATGGTTTCTATTTTCCCTATTAACTGTGTCTTTGAATTCTCCTTTTAAACACATTAGTGAATAAAAGAACAATATAAATGATCATTGCCCATGGAAACTTAATGAGAAAGAAGTCTAACATTCGCACAATCCTTCCCCATGATAGCATGCATGGAAGACGGTCATTCTCTCAGAAAACAAGGTAGCACAGCACTTTTCCTTTAGCAGTGATTGGTACTAAATTAAATATTTAAAATTGGAAAAGTTCAAAATATCACATTGCAAAGCATCTAATAGTTAAAGGATCCAAACCTTAGCTTACACGCCTAAGAGTGTGAACACTCTGCTGATATATGTTCAAGTGAAATAACATTCCACTACCACATCCCATATCTCTCCCAAATTAAACACCCTTATCACTGGAGGCAAATACAGAACAATACATTGGTGGTCACAGAAACATGCCACTTCCAGTGAGTGATTCCTTCTTAGCTCTCAAGCTATTTTTAGTCAAACTGTAATTTGGAATACTGGAGAGAAAAGGAGAGAACGCTTACTTTTAGCCATTATGTGGAATATAATCTTCTGTCATATTATGTTATAGAAGCTCACACACGGATGCTTCCATAATTACAGCATTCAAAACGGTAAGTGCGAGAGTGAAGACTGTAAATCCACCTTCATTCCAACCACTTGTTTTCAATCACTGGAAACAGTTGAAAAAAAAAATTATCCCTGAGACTAAATTCTCACAATTTAACAGATACAGGAAGATGCTAGGAGTTTATTTGTCAAAGCAGGAGTCAAGGAAGAGAAGAAGTTTAGGCATGAATTGATAATAATGGTATTTCCCTTGACTACAAGCCCTTCCTCCCTCTGGTTCTCTGTGTAAATCTCACTGTGAGCATTGGTCATGTTCTCTTTGTCTCAAGCCTGTCAACTGAATAACTAAATAGGCCCAGACTGCTATTAACAAAACAGGTGTGATTCTCTTCCAATTCCTATGAACTGTTTATTGTTAAGCAGTGTAAATGGATCAGATCATTTTTCATCTTCTACTCCATTTTCTATGTAGTGATTGAAATGGCAAAAGTCAAATAATTATCAGCTTGAGTAAAAAATATGCTAAGGTTTCATAGCAGTGCACATAGTCACTTTCAATAAAACACTTAATCTTAATGTTCCATTCTTCTGGTTCAGAAAATTCAATGATGGTAATATTGTCAATACCCAAATCAGCAAAATGATGGTAGAATTATGCATATTTTTAAAATGTATTTAAGGCAAATTAGACTATATGAATGATACAATCATCATGTACCAGAGACTCCTATCCAGATTCCTTTCAGTTTGTGATATTTTTGTGTTCATTTTTCATAAACTTTTACAATATTCATAAGACATTTTCAGGCAAAAATGGCATCAAAATGTTTAATTTTATTGAAAATATAAAATATAATCATGGGAAAATCAATACAATTTGAATGAAATGTACCAAACTTAGACTAAAACTTTTTGTTTGTTGTTTTCTACTTTAATCAATCCTAGGTCGTTTTGCTTTGTCTTTTTAATAATTTTATTTTTTTACACCCCAGTCGTTATGCCTCTCTGGGTTTTCCTTCCCACAGTTCCTCATTCCATTCCTACTCCCCTCTGTCTCCAAGAGGATGTCCCACCACCACCACCACCACCACCACCATCACCATGACCACTACCACCACCACCAACAACACCAGGCCACTCTGATCCATGGTAAAAATTTTAACAGTTAAAATGACTCAGGCTCATTTAAATTTCAAAGATGAGAAGTAAAGTGGACGGTTGCATTCTTGTAGGCATACATAACTTTATGATTTGTGAAAGTTTTATTTTTCCAACACATCTTTTCCCTTTTCAGATAGACAGGTTTTCAAATGGTTGCAATGTTTTTTCCTCCTTTGTGTCTAAGACTGATATGCATTTGTACCGCACTTAATGTGACAGAAATTTAATATCTGAGGGTTTTATTCATACCCCAGAGATCACTTGTTTGTCATAAACATTGTTTCAAAACCCCTCACGTTTGTCATTTTACTCAAAGTGAGGAGTTTTCAACATCTTGTTAAGAGAACAGCCATGCATATTGGAAAATCATTTTATTCCATAGTACTGCCAGTGTTCATCTTCATGTGACTGATTAATCAATCCTACAGCCATATCCTCACACCACGATCGCTTATAAATATTCTTTCTCTAGAATACTTTTACTTTTGAGATGGATTTTTGCTGTGTCAGCACAGATGTCCTCCAATGCTCGGACTCTGGTGGTACTTTCTCTCTCACTCTGTGAATTTGCTTGCACTTTCAGCCCAGCATGCTTAAGCTCCCAGCTCTTGCTCTGTAGAGGTGACAGCTGTGCACACTGCTGTATCACTGGATCTCTATATCCTTTGCTGATTTGGTATTGCAAGCATCTTCTTCCTAAAGGAGATTTTCAGTCCAAGTTGCCTTTGTTGTTATTGTTATTACAATCTCTTCCTTTGGTGTCCATGAGTCTTCAAGAAGAGCATTTGCAGGCCAGATATGTAACCACTTTTCTACCAACACCTTTAGCTTCTTTGCCTCCTTAACTACCTGCCATTCTTAACCTATACTAAGGGTTCATAATAGTCTATCTGTTCCTGCTTTATGTGTTCCATGATCCCAGAAGGGCCTTGGGCTTATTTCTTGAGATTTAACTCGGGCCAACTTCAACCACCACTCCCTGGAGCAAGAATTCCAGACATTTACAATTTCTCAGCCACCAAATGATTCCATCAATGTTCGGTCCCAAATCTTACTCATGAACTTTTATTGTCTTCAAAGGTTAAGACATAATTTCTTTCAAATATAGAACTGCAAAGGATTATCAAATTAACCACATTCCTACTCTTTTTCTGAGTCTCAGGTAAAGGTGGTTTATTACTGAAAGAAGAGTCTTGTGCCAAATATCAATTATCTGATTTTTCTGTAAGTCCTACTTTTTGACATTTTTTTCATTGGATATTTTATTTATTTACATTTCAAATGCTATCCCCTTTCCTTGTTTCTCCTCAATAAACCCCCTATCTCACTCTCCCCCCTGCTTCAGTGAGGGTGTTCCCCACCACCACCCAGCCACTCCTGCCTCCCCACACTGGCATTCCCCTACACTGGGGCATCGAGCCTTCACAGGACCAAGGGCCTCTCCTCCCATTGATGTCAGACAAGGACATCATCTGCTACATATGTAGCTAGAGCCATGGGTTTCTCTATGTTTACTCTTTAGTTGGTGGTTTAGTCCATGTGAGCTCAAGGGGGTCTAGTTAATATTGTCGTTCTTCCTATAGGGTTACAAACCCTTTCAACTCCTTTAGTCCTTTCTCTAACTCCTCCATTGGGGACCCAGTGCTCAGTCCAATGGTTGGCTGCAAGCATCCACCTCTGTATTTGTCAGGTTCTGACAGATCCTCTCAGGAGACAGGTATATCAGGTACCTGTCATCAAGTACTTCTTGGCATCCACAATAGTGTATGGGTTTGGTGTCTGTAGACTGGATTGATTCCCAGGTTGGGCAGTCTCTGGATGGTCTTTCCTTCAGTCTGTACTCTACACTTTGTCTCCGTATTTCCTCCTATGAGTATTTTGTTCCCCCTTCTAAGAAGGACTGAAGCATCCACACTTTAGTCTTCCTTCATCTTGAGCTTCATGTGGTCTGTGAATTGTATCCTGGTTATTTCAAGCTTTTGGACTAATATCCTGTTATCAGTGAGTTCATACCATGTGTGAGAGCCCCACATGTAAAACTGAAAGTCCCCTAGAAGGCATGTTTCCAACTGTCACCTTACTGATGATTAGAATGCCCCCCCCTAGAACTCTAAAAGAGGAGAGAGAAACTTTTATTCAGTTGCAGGTCACTACAAAACATCTGCAGATGGAACACTGAAGCACGACATTCTTGCTAGTCATCCTGTTGCTTCCTCGTTGGAATCAGGATGGAAATGTCAAATCTAAATGCTTATGGCTTTTTGTATTGAGTGAGCAAAAGCACACCACAAAGAGCTTAATAGATACCATGATTTCATTTTGCTTCAAAATCCTCATTTTAAGACTGCAGTTAAGGATAAGGATGGCATATACCCCTGCTATTTCTGAACAATTTCTGAAAACACCTTAATTATCTTCCAGTTTCCTTTATTGTATCCATTATAAATTAATTAATTTCTATTTCTACTACTCTTTTTTGTTTACTGTTATAATTTTGCTTTGATTTGTTTTGTTAATACTTTTGCATTCAGTAGATAATAATGGTATATTATAATATATATATATAATATTATTATTTAGTGTGGCACATTAAATGGAAAATAAGAATAGCTTTGCTCAAAATTTATGAAATTTATCATCATTTTTTCCATAACTAAAGAGTCACACAAATGGATAATGACTTCATTCCTCTATGTACCTTCTCATCTGATTGACAAGGCCAGTCACATGACACATCTGTGAATATCACAAAGATTTCTGTTCCATATGGTGCCTCATGAAGCTTGAATAGATAATGTTATTCAGCTGAAGTGTGTTTTTTCAAACAGTTTTTTCCCCTTAAATTATATATATATATATATATATATATATATATATGTTTTTTTTTTTCTGTTAATGGGAGGGTACCCATATGTGTGGATGCCCTTGTAGACCAGAATAGTGGATTGGACCCTGTAGATCTGGATTACAGGAGTTTATGATCTGTGAGGCTAGGTGTAAAGAGTTGAAGTCAAGACCTATGTGAGATCAGTAGAAATGCTTAACTACTAAGCCATGTCTCCAAACATGAAAACACATATTTCATTATTTGGAATATAATGAACCTCTGGGATAATCATTCAAAAAAAGTTTCATAAAATTATTTTTATCTGTTGATAACTGTAGAGAAAAAGGAGCAAGAAGAGTGAGTATATGCAGCTGTGATGCTGTTTAGAAATAACCCCTTATAATTCTGTTTGGCTATCATTTATTAACTTTTATAATATCCAGTTGAACATTAATAAGAATAATTATTACACAAAATATTTATTTTATTTTTATTATTGGTTATTTTATTTATTTACCTTTCAAATGATATCCCCCTTCCCAGGTTCTCCTACACAAACCCTCTATCCCATTCCCCTCCCCTTACTTCTATGAGGGTGTTCCACCCACCCACCCATTCTTGCCTCAATGCCCTAACATTCCCCTGCACTGAGGCATCGAGGTTCTGCCAGAGCCTGACCAATTCATATAAGGATACTCTTAGCAAACCATCAGACTGAGCACCAGGACACCATAGAGGAGTTAGAAGAAGGACTCAAGGAGCTGAAGGGGTTTGCAACCCCGTAGGAAGAAAAGAATATCAATCAACCAGACACCCTAGAGCTCACCGGGATAAAACAACCAACCAAAGAGTACACATGGAGAGACCTATGGCTCCAGATGTACATGTAGCAGAGGATGGTCTTATCTGGCATAAATGGAAGGGGAATCTCTCAGGGAACAGCTGTATCAGGTCTTGTCAGCAAGTGCTTCTTGGCATTAGCAATAGTGTCTGGGTTTGGTGTCTGCAGATGGAATGGGTCCCTAAGTGGGGAAATTTCTGGATGGATGTTCCTTCAGTCTCTGTTCTACTCTTTGTCCCAGCATTTCCTTTAGACAGGGGAACTTCTGGGTTAATATTTTTGAGATGGGTCGTTGAGAGCTTTTGGTGCCACTTCTAGGATTTTTACATTTGTCCCTGAACTTAGACAAGGACTTAGGCTCAGATAAGAATATTAGAAACAGTGACCATGGGACTTCGCTTACTACTTTGCTGAATTATTACCTTCTGTGATCTCTTTGCTGAATACTATACTTATTACCTCATGTGATCCTTTTGCTTACTATTCTGCTTGATTACTTTCTTGTATGATCTCCTTGTTTACTACTTTGCTTGATTAATTTGTCTTTGATCTAAGAACTTACTATGTTTCTTTGGATATACCTAGAATGATATAAAAGCTGACTAGAGAGAAATAAAACTGCTTCAGACTCAGTACAGGCTGGAGTCATGTTGCAATTTTTTCTGTTTTTCTTTTTCAATCCTCACTTTCATGCTTGAGACCCTGTTGACTGACTGAGCTGGCTTGGGCAATGGGTGGGTTTCAGTGTAACATTGTCATGGAAATAATCTCATTCAATTCTTCAATCCATTGGCTTTATCTTTTGTTTCTTTTTAAATTTAATAAAAATTTATTAATTTTTCATAATTTCCTACAATGGGTTTTGATCACATTTGCTCTTCTACTTGGCAGAATGGTTGTAGCAATTTCTCCTCTATGGTCAATAACTTGTCTAGCCAAAGGTTCTTTTCCTCACAATGATTTGAAGTATGGTTTTCATCCACTGGAATGGACCTGAAATTAAATTAGAAAGTGGATAATTGCTCCTTTAACATTCATTATACCATTGGGGATATTTTGCCAGGACAGTCATTGCTGTAGTTCTTAAGGTACATGGCCAGGTAAAATTGGTGATTATTTTTTAGCTCAAAGCATAATAAGAATTTTTAGGAGGTCCCTTCTGGTCAGTGCCAGTTCCAGGCCACCTTGGGCATGAACTTGGAGGATGGTCCCAAGGTTCCCAGAGGAGTCTCCACACCAAAGGCACCCTAGCATGCCCAGGATCTTAGGATCACTGGTGAGTGGAACACAACATCTCTTCCAAACCAATCATGATGGGTCTGTGCCAGCAGCTGGGACCCAAGAAACCCACCTGAACAGAGGCTCAGTGCTTATGCTCAGTGCTTACCTTCTGGTTAGTGCCAGCTCCTGGCCACCTCAGGCCTGAACTCTGTGGATAGTCCCAGGGTTCCCAGAGGACTCTCCATGCTGCAGGCACCTTAGCAGGCCCAGGATCTTAGGATCACTGGTGAGTGTAACACAACATATAGTCCAAATAAATCATGATGGGCCGGGCTGTGACAGCAGGATCAAGGACACAGGAGTCCTGCCTGTCCAGCAGCTCAGGTTCCTTCTGATTGGTGCTGGTTACCTTGGTTTCGAACACGCCAGACAGCCCCACAGTTCCCAGAGGAGACACGACTTCCAGGCACTGTAACATGTCAAGTACTTAAGATTTGAGGATATCAGGATACCAGAACCTTGGTCACACCAGGATCTCAGGGTCTCAGAGGAATCTTGACTGCCAAGAACTCCGACACATCCAGACTCTCAGGTGCACAGGATCCTAGAATCACAGGATCACAAAGAAATCTGTAGTCCAAAGAGTCCTAAATCAGCCAGGATTATAGGAAGGACAGGCTCCAATCAGATATATTGAGGGCAGCAAGCACTTGAGATAATCAGATGGCAGGAGGCAAGCATAAGAACAGAAGCAACAGAAACCAAGGTTAGTTGGCATCATTACAACCATAATCTCCCACCATAGTAAGTCCTGGAAACACCATCACACAAGAAAAGCAAGAAATGGATTGGAAGTCACTTCTCATGATGATGATGATGAAAGAGGAGTTTAAGAAGGAATTAAATAACTCCCTTAAAGATATACAGTAGAACACAGGTAAACAGCTAGAAGCCCTTAAAGAGGAAACACAAAAATCCCTTAAAGAGTTACATGAAAACACTATAAAACAGGTGAAAGGATTGAAGAAAGCCATCCAGGATATAAAAAGGAAAGTAGAAACAATAAAGAAATCAAAAAGGGAGACAACTCTGGAGATAGAAATCCTAGGAAAGAAATCCAGAACCATAGATTCTAGCATCAGCAACAAAATAAAAGAGATGGAAGAGAGAATCTTGGGTGCAGAAGATTCCATAGATAACATGGACACAACAATCAAAAAAAAAAATGCAAAATGCAAAAAGATCCTAACTCAAAACATCCAGGAAATCCAGGACAAAATGAGAAGACCAAACCTAAGGATAATAGGTATAGATGAGAATGAAGACATTCAACTTAAAGGGCCAGTAAATATTTTCAACAAAATTATAGAAGAAAATTTCCCTAACCTAAAGAGAGAGATGCCCATGAACATACAAGAAGCCTACAGAACTCCAAGTAGACTGGACCAGAAAAGAAATTCCTTTGAAGGGCTGGATTCGTGGAGAGATAGTGTGTGAATTTGGTTTTATCATGGAATACTTTGATTTCTCCATCTATGGTATCTGGAAGATATCATCTATAGTGAGGTAACCCAATCACAAAAGAAGGCACTAGATATGCAATCACTGATAAGTGGATATTAGCACAGAATCTTAGACTACCCAAGATACAATTTGAAAAACACAAGAAAATCAAGAAGAAGGAAGACCAGAGTGTGGATACTTCACTCCTCCTTAGAATAGGGTACAAAATACCCATGAAAGTAGTTACAGAGACAAAGTTTGGAGCTCAGACAAAAGGATAGACTATCCAGAGACTACCCCGCCATGGGATCCATCCCATAATCAGTCACCAAGCCCTGACACTATTGCATATGACAGCAAGAGTTTGCTGAAGGGCCCCTGATATTGCTGTCTTGTATGAGGCTATGCCAGTGCCTGGCAAATACATAATGAGATGCTCATAGTCATCTATATGATGGAACACAGGGCCCTCAATGGAGAAGCTAGAGAAAGTACTCCAAGAGCTAAATGGGTCTGCAACCCTATAAGAGGAACAACAATATGAACTAACCAGAACCCCCAGAGCTCATGTCTCTAGCTGCATATGTAGCAGAAGATAGCCTAGTCTGCCATCATTGGGAAGAGAGTCCCCTGAGTATTGCAAACTTTATGCCCCAATACAGGGGAAGACTAGGGCTAAGAAGTGGGAGTGGGTGGGTAGGGGAGCAGGGAAGGGAGAGGGTATAGGGAACTTTCAGGATAGCATCTGAAATGTAAATTAAGAAAATATCTAATAAAAAAGAAAAGAAATTCCTCCCAGCACATAAAAATCAGAACAACAAATAAGGATAGAATATTAAAAGCAGTAAGGAAAAAGGTCAAGTAACATATAAAGGCAGAACTATCTGAATTACAACAGACTTCTCACCAAAGACTGAATGCCAGGAGATCCTGGATAGATTTTACACAGACCCTAAAGAGAACACATATGTTATCCCAGGCTACCATACCCAGCAAAACTCTCAATTACCATAGATGGGGAAACCAAAGTATTCCATATCAAAACCAAAGTCACATAATATCTTTTCACAAATCCAGATATTCAAAGGGTAATAAAGGGAAAACTTCAACACAAGGAAGGAAATGACACCCTAGAAAAAGCAAGAAAGTAATCCTTCAACAAACCTAAAAGAACAAAGCTGCAAGAACAGAATCCCTACTCTAACAACAAAAATGACAGGAAGTAAATTTTTCCTTAATATCTCTTAATATCAATGGACTCAATCCCGAATAAAACATCATATACTAACATACTGGCTACATAAACAGGATCCAACTTTTTGCTGCATACAGGAAACGCACCTCAGGGACAAAGACAGGCACTTCCTCAGAGTAAAAGGCTGAAAAACAATTTTCCAAGCAAATGATCTGAAGAAACAAGCTGGAGTAGCCATTCTAATATCGAATAAAATTGACTTCCAACCCAAAGTTATCAAAAAAGAAGGAGGGGCATTTCATACTCACCAAAGGTAAAATCTACCAAGATAAACTCTCAATTCTGAATGTCTATGCTCCAAATGCAAGGGCAGCCACATTCATTAAAGAAACTTTAGTAAATCTCAAAGCACACATTGCACCACACATAATAAAAGTGGGAGATTCCAACACTCCACTCTCATCAATAGACAGATCCTGGAATCAGAAACTAAACAGTAAAAGAGATAAAGTGAAACAAACAGAAGTTATGAAATAAATGGGTTTAACAGACATCTACAGAACATTTTATCCTAAAACAAAAGGATATACCTTCTTCTCTGCACTTCACGGTACCTTCTCCAAAATTAAACACATAATCAGTCACAAAACAGGCCTCAAGAGATACAAAATATTGAAATTATCCCACTCATCCTATCAGATCTCTATTGACTAAGGCTGATCTTGAATAACAACATAAGTAATAGAAAGCCAATGTTGACGTAAAAGCTAAACTATACTCAATTATAACTTGTTCAAGGAAGAAATAACAAAATAAAACACTTTTTAGAGTTTAATGAAAATGAAGCCACGACATACCCAAGCTCATGGGACACAATGAAAGTAGTCCTAAGAGGAAAACTTATTGCTCTGAGTGCCACCAAAGAGAAACTAGAGAGAACACACACTAGCAGCTTGACAGCACACCTAGAAGCTCTAGAACAAAAGGAGGCAAATACACTCAAGCAGAATAGATGACAGGAAATAATCAAACTCAGGGCTGAAATCAACCAACTAGAAACAAAAAGAACTATACAAAGAATCAACCAACCAGGAGCTGATTCTTTGAGAAAATCAAGAAGATAGATTAACCCTTAGCCAGACAAACTAGAGGGCACAGGGACATTATCCTAATTAACAAAATCAGAAATGAAAAAGGAAACATAACTACAGAACCTAAGGAAACCAAAGCACCACCTGATCCTACTACAACAGGCTGCACGCAACAAAACTGGAAAACCTGGATGAAATGGACTTTTTTTTTTCTAGACAGATACCAGTTACTAAAGTTAAATCAGGATCAGATTAAAGTTCAAGACAGCGCCACATCCCCTAACGAAATAGAAGCAGTCATTAATAGTATCCCAACCAAAAAACAGCCTAGGACCAGGTGGATTTAGTGCAGAGTTCTATCAGACCTTCAAAGAAGACCTAATTCCAAGATAATCTACTATATAAACAAACTCAAAGACAAAAACCACATGATCATCTTCTTAGATGCTGAGAAAGCATTTGATAAAATCCAACACCCATTCATGATACGGATACTTGTTGAACAAGTTATCATTGAGTAGAGTATAGTCTTGGAAATATCAGGAATTCAAGGTCCATATGTAAACAGGATAAAAGCAATACCGGTAGACAACATCAAACTAAATGGAGAGAAATTTGAGAAATCTCACTAAAATCAGGAACTAGACAAGGCTGCCCACTTTCTCCCTAGCTATTCAATATAGTACATGAAATCCTATCCAGAGCAATTAGACAACCAAAAGGGATCAAGGGGATAAAAACTGGAAAGGAAGAAGTCAAAATATCTCTATTTGCAGATGATATGATAGTACATATAAGTGACCCTAAAAATTCTACCAGAGAACTCCTAAACCCAATAAACAGCTTCAGTGCAGTAGATATGTATAAAATTAACTCAAACAAATCAATGCTTTTTCTCTATGCAAAGGATAAACAGGCTGAGAAAGAAATTAGGGAAACAACACCCTTCACAATAATCACAAATAATATAAAATACCTTGATGTGACTCTAAGGAACTGAAAGATCTTTATAATAAGAACTTCAAGTCTCCGAGGAAAGAAATCAATTGCAGAAGATCTCAGAGGATGGGAAGTTCTCCTGTACTCATGGATTGGCAGGATTAATATAGTAAAAATGTCTATCTTGCTGAAAGCAATCTACAGATTCCATGCAATCCCCATCAAAATTCTAACTCACTTCTTCAGAGTTAGAATGGGCAATTTACAAGTTCATTTGGTATAACAAAAAACCTAGGATAGCAACAACTTTCTCAACAATAAAAGAACCTCTGGTAGAATCACCATGCCTGATCTCAACCTGTAAGACAGAGAAATTGTGATAAAAAACTAAATGGTACTGGTATAGCTACAGACAGGTAGATCAATGGAATAAAATTGAAGACCCAGAAATTAACCCACACACCTATTGTCACTTGATCTTTGACAAGGGAGCTAAAACTATCCAGTGGAAAAAAGACAGCATTTTCAACAAATGGTGCTGGCACATTTGGCAGTTATCATGTAGAAGAATGTGTATTGATCCATTCTTATCTCCTGAAGTCTAAGTGAATCAAGGAACTCCACATAAAACCAGAGATGCAGAAACTTATTAGGGGAGAAAGTGGGAGAAAATCTCGAAATATGGACATGGAAAAAATTCCTGAACAGCATAGCAATAGCTTGTTCTGTAAGATCAAGAATTGACAAATGGGACCTCATAAAATTGCAGACCTTCTTTCTGTCAATAAGACAAAAAGGCCACCACCAGATTGGGAAAGGATTTTTACCAATCCTAAATCTGATAGGGAACTAATACACAATATAAAGAACTCAAGAAGGTATACTCCAGAAAATTAAATAACTCTGTTAAAAATGGGGTACAGAGCTAAACAAAGAGTTCTCAACTGAGGAATACCAAATGGTTGAGAAGCACCTAAAAAATGTTCATCATCCTCAATCATCAGGGAAATGCAAATCAAAACAACCCTGATATTTGACTTCATACCTGTCAGAATGGCTAAGAAAAAAATTCACATGAGAGCAGATGCTGGCAAGGATGTGGAGAAAGAGAAACACTCCTCCATTGCTGGTGGGATTGCAAGCTGGTGCAACCACTCTGGAAATCAATTTGGTGGTTCCTCAGACAATTGGACATAGTACTACATATCTTCCTGGAAGATATAGGAATACCTCTCCTGTGCATATACTGAGAGGTTGTTACAACTTGTACTAAGAACACATGCCTTATTTATAATAGCCAGATGCTGGAAAGAACCCAGATGTACCTCAGAATAATGGATATAGAAAACGTGGTACATTTATACAATGGAGTACTACTCAGCTATTAAAAATAATGAATTTATAAAATTCATTTATGGATGGATCTTGAGGATATCATCCTGATTGAGGTAACCCAAAACAAAGGAACACAAATGATATGCACTCATTGGTAAGTGGATATTAGCCCAGAAACTTAGGATATCCACGATACAATTTGTAAAACACATAAAACTCAAGAAGAAGGAAGACCAAAGAGTGGATACTTTGTTCCTTCTTAGAATGGGGAACAAAATACCCATGGAAGCAACTACAGATACAAAGTTCAGAGCAGAGCCTGAAGGAATGACCATCAAGTAAGTGCCCCACTTGGGGATCCATCCCATAAACAGCTACCAAACCCAGACACTAGGCAGATGCCAAGAAGTACTTGCTGACAGGAGCCTGACATAACTGTCTCCTGTGAGGATCTGCCAGTGCCTGGCAAATACAGAAGTGGATGCTCACAGTCACCCATTGGACGGAGCACAAGGTCCCCAATGAAGAAGCCACAATAATTACCCAGGGATCTAGCTGAAAGGTTCTGAAGTCCCATAGGAGGAACATCATTATGAACTAACCAGTACCCTCAGAGTTCCTTGGAAGTATACCACCAATCAAAGAAAACACATGGAGGACCTTGTGGCTCTAGATATATATGCAGCAGAGGATGGCCTACTGTCATCAGTGGGAGGAGAGGCCCTTGGTCATGTGAATTCTCTAAGTCCAGGTATAGGGATTGCCAGGACCAGGAATAGGAGTGGGTGGGTTGAGAAGCAGGAGGAGTGAAGAGGGTATAGGGGATTTTCAGAAGGGAAACTAGGAAAGGGGGTAACATTTGAAATGTAAATAAGAATGTCGAACATTTTTTCAGATATTTCTCAGCCATTCGGAATTCCTCAGTTGAGAATTCTTTTTTTAGCTCTGTACCCCATTTTTAATAGGGTTATTCATTTTTCTGGAGTCCAGCTTCTTTCGCTCTTTGTAGATGTTGGATATTAATCCTTAATCATCAGGAAAATGCAAATCAAAACAACCCTGAGATTCCACCTCACACCAGTCAGAATGGCTAAGATCAAAAATTCAGGGGAAAGCAGATGCTAGCGAGGATGTGGAGAAAGAGGAACACTCCTCCATTGCTAGTTGGATTGAAAGCTTGTACAACCACTCTGGAAGTCAGTCTGGCGTTATCTCAGAAAATTGGACATAGTACTAAGAGAGGATCCAGCAATACCTCTCCTGGGCATATACCCAGAAGATGCTCCAACTGGTAAAAAGGACACGTGTTCCACTATGTTCATAGCAGCCTTATTTATAATAGCCAGAAGCTGGAAAGAACCCAGATGTCCCTCAACAGAGGAATGGATACAGAAAATGTGGTACATCTACACAATGGAGTATTATTCTGCTATTAAAAAAAATGAATTTATAAAATTCTTGGGCAAATGGATGTATCTGGAGGATATAATCCTTAGTGAGGTAACCCAATCACAAAAGAAGTCATTGGATATGCACTCACTGATAAATGGATATTAGCCCAGAAACTTAGAATATCCAAGATACAATTTGCAAAACACAAGAAAATCAAGAAGGAAGACCAGCTCGTGGATACTTCATTCCTCCTGTGAAGAGGAAACCAAATACCCATGAAAGGAGTTACAGAGACAAAGTTTAGAGCTAAGATGAAAGGATGGACCATACAGAGACTACCCCACCAGGGGGGATCCATCTCATAATCAGTCATTAAACTCAGACTCTATGGCATAGGACAGCTAGTGCCTACTTAAGGGACCCTGATATAGCTGTCTCATACAGAAGTGGATGCTCATAATTATCTATAAGATGGAACACAGGGCCCACAATGGAGAAGCTAGAGATAGAACCCCAGGAGCTGAAGGGGTCTGCAACCCTAGAAGAGGATCAACAATATGAACTAACCAGAACCCCCAGAACTCGTGTCTCTAGCTCCATATGTAGCAGAAGATGGCCTAGTCGGCCATCATTGGGAAGAGAGGCCCCTTGGTACTGCAAT
>LR753677.1:23414-79922 GCA_902729485.2 Mus minutoides | reverse complement strand
AGAATGCCAGGGCCAAGAAGTGGGAGTGTGTGGGCAGGAGAGCAGGGAGGGGGGAAGGGGAGGGGGAGGGGACTTTCTGAATAGCATTTGAAATGTAAATTAAGAAAATATATAATAAAAATATGCATCTTACATTGAATAGCTTTGCTTTCGTAATTTAAAATTTTTACCTGGAATGAAAAAAAAAAAAAAAGAAAGAAAAAGAAAAAGAAAACTGTTAGTTAACAACAACAACAACTACAAAAACAAAACAACAAAAAAAGAATTTCTAATTGGCTATTGACTTACATGGATAAAATGTTGCAAGTGATAGCTTCCAAGATGACAGAGATTGCTTTTTACATTCTGGGATATTACTCATATGGAGCTCTACTTTTCTGAAAGGAGAATGATAATATACTGGCTTCTCTCTGTTAAGCCTGTGCTAGATCGCTGTTGCAGTTTCCTCAAAGATGATTAAATGCATTTTAAAAACAACAATAACGACAACAAAAGAATTTTTAGAATTATGATAGCTCACCGAAATGAGTATCAATGAATGGACTACGCTGCTGACCCTCTGGATCCCTTGACTGTGTGGGTCAAGTAATCTGAAGCAAGTGGGCAAGGATTCGGTGAGTGGGTGACAAACAGAGAGACCACAGGAGAGTGTGTGTAGAATCTGAATGTAATTTGTCAAATTGAGCATCAAACTTTTTATACTTAAGAAAATAGGGAAGTTAGGTGGAACACTAGCAAGATAACAAAACTGTAATGCAAGCGGGGAAGGACTGCAGGAAGCCACTGGGTTAAGATTCAAGGTTAACAACTGGGATCAAAAACAATTCCACCTAAGGTCAGCTTAAACTTAGAAGCTTTGTGTCCTTGCCATAGTCCACCTTCCCCTTAGGCCATTGTAAATACTTGTATCTGGGTGTAACTCAGCTAGCTATTGTTCTAAGTATCTACTCTGGTTCCTCCTCAACTCATAAACTTCCTTCTTCTTAGATAACGGTGAATTCCTGTGTAGGACAGTGACTTTGCTAAGGTTGGAACAAGGACTGCCTAGAATCTAACTTAGCTATATGTCAAAATATGAATCCTTAGGAGTACTTATAATGAAGGAATATTAAGGGAAAGCACACAGATCTGTTTACTAACTAAAGCAAGGACATTGGAGCATTCTTTATACAGGATGCCACAATTCCAGGATACTAAGTTTCTGTGAGCTTTTTGCCTCGGGACTGCACCCAGACTTTCTGGCCTGTCAGGCGGCAGGTCACTACTGGAGTGTAAGTAGCAGATTAAAAATTAAATTGTGTGCATTTTTATTAAGGATACTTCAATAATCTTGGAATTTTCGGTGGAGAATATTACTTAACCCCAGCAACGTTTTATAGACTTACTAGCAAAAATGCTCACCCAGGTAGAACAGGTTTACTCTTTTTCAGGACTATTAGGTTCCTTTCATGGAAACATCATTGGCAATCAAAACTGTGGATATGGTGGACTTAGGTGTAATCCCAACATACTGAATGCTGAGGATTGTGAGTTTGATTCCAGGTTGAGATACCAAAAGACAATGGGGTTCAGCACCGATAGAGAAATAGATGGGCAGGTAAATAAATATGGCTTAGTGAAATATTATATGAAGACTAACAAAAACAATAGTACTGATACTCTTTCGAGGATAAAATATTTTTCTCATAGGTGAACTCTTAGTTTAAATTCCCAGTACCATTGCTAATACTAAATTTATTTAAAACATAGTAAATGCTAATTAAATTTATTTGACTTTCATTTTTTTTTTTTTTGGTTTTTCAAGACAGGGTTTCTCTTTAGCCCTGGCTGTCCTGGAACTCACTTTGTAGACCAGACTGGCCTCGAACTCAGAAATCCGCCTGCCTCTGCCTCCCGAGTGCTGGGATTAAAGGCGTGCGCCACCACGCCCGGCTTTGACTTTCATTAGTATACAGTGATTTGTTATGCTATATTGTTGTTTCATATGGAGTAAAAAATGCATTTAAAACCTTTTTGCCTATGCTGGCTTGTTGAATAGATCCTTAATGATATTTCCTTTGCTAATTGCCAAGTAAATTTTTTGGAATGAGATCCATGCATAGAGATGACAAAAGAATAAACTGATAGATAAGGGACTTTGAATAAAATGTACACACAGTTTAGAGGGTCCACATCTTGTCCCACAACAGCAAAGACTTTGCAATCATTATTTTACACTCTGGAGCAGAATTTAATGTTCATTTAAGCATATAAACTAGAGACAAACATTTCAAAGATGAGATGAAAACTGATGGTATTTTAAGAGACAGCTTACAAAGTAACATGAGCTTATAATATTATGTATTGTGTGCAGAAACCGATTGGATGAATACAAAAAGTGAGATGAAACTACCAGAATGTGCTGTGTGTAAAGAAAGGCATTTGTCAGCCATGAATTTGTTTGGTGTGAATTCAAGGTTTGGAGAAATTATTTACACAGATGTGGTGTGTGTCAGTAATGCTGTTTGAGTGAAGAATCTTTCTCCTCCCACTCCTTTAACTGATACATGCTGAACATTCCTCAGGCAGTTGAGGAACTGGCTCACTCTTCAAAATGCCTTCCTGCTGAGGGTTATATTCTTTTGCATTGTGCTCTTCATGATATAAGCATGCCTAAAATGCTTCTATCTTTATATTTATGAATCAAATCTTCCCCATTACTTCCCAAATCAGGCTTCTAACTTTGCTTGTCAGTATCTGTACTACTACCATTGACATATAGCCATCTGTCCTTACCTGATTTGCATATTGGCAGGTTGTGCAAATTATAGCATTCTTTTTGGAAACTTGTGCTGCACTAATTTTCTGGGACATGGTCTGAATTAGCCTAGAGTCATCTTAGATGAAAGCTTTGACTAAGGAATTGTTCAGATCAGATTGTTAATTGATGGAGGAAGTTCCAACCATCAGTTGTTTAAGAGAGATAGCAAAGTCTGAGCAGAAGAGCATTCCAATTAGCAGCTTTCTTCCATTGTTTCTGCTTTGAAGTTCCTACTTAAGTTCCTGTCCTAATTTGTCTAAACCATATACTATAACCTGGAAAGCATAAGCTAAATGTTTTCCTTCCTGAAGATTGTTTTGTCCAGAATGGAAACTGTGGCAGTCACCCTCCACTTAATCTTCCTATGTTTTTGGTCTTACCTTTTGGATGTCAGTGTCATGAACTGGACCCTACACTTAGCACATACCTTCACCTCAAGCACAGCTACAATACATGCATGACAGTGTTCAGAGAAAGAAGAGCTGAGCCTTTTGTATTTTCCTCCTTGTATTACTGCAGACCTGTATGGTTTCCACTTGTACCCCCATTGTCCTCCTAATGGCACCTCTATTTTCTTCTTTCTATAAGAGTCTTTTTTTTTTTCAAGAATTCAGCTCCATTTTTAAAAGGAAGATATTTTCGGCTTTTGGTGGTATAAGTTCAAAGGGTCTCCTGTATGTTACAGGATCCTAGACTACCTGTAATTATTTGTAATTCTAGGGAGTCAGAAGTTCAGTCACAATCAATTATATATTCTATAGCAGTATTTAATACACAACAAACTTTCATATGAATATCTAAGTTAAAAGAGAAATTTTCATCATTTCATTTTTTTCTTTAATGTTAAATAATTTTTGAACCAAAAACTATAAAACAAGAGAAAAGGACTTTTCATATTTAAACATTTTCTGTAAATGATCATTAAGTAAACTTATTAAATTATGTCATTTTTCATATTTGAGTAGAATGCATACTTAACACGTCTATTTTAAAATCCAATCAGCACATTTGCTCTTTATTTCTAGCCTTGAAATTACCTTTCACAATCCTGTTTACACAGATGTTCTTGCTTAAAATCTGCTTGATTTGTATATAAATCTACTGTGCCCATGATGAATTTGCATTTTATTTTATTTTTGCCATGAGGGAAGCTCTGTTCTTGGTTTAAAGAATCACAGACGATGAGATGATCTGTGAAGATCTATTTCTGTTTTGTGTGTATCAATCTGCATTAAACCACTGTAAAGATATTTTTCTCTGTTTTGAAGAATTGATGGCAGCAACCCAACTCCAGAATTCAGCTGAGAAAAAGCTAAACTCAGCAATTCTTTTATTGAAATCCCAATATACCCTAGGATGCAGAGTTCATCTCACAGTTGCTATTATTTTTACCCACACCCTATTGTCTGTCTTAGCAAAGGGCCAGAACGTTCCTGGAGTGACCTCTCTGAAATACCAAAGCAAAGAAATATGTCAGGCAGCAAATCACTCTTGGGGGTAGATGAGTTTAGCTTCAGCCTATTTTTGTTATCTATAATTGTATTCATGTCATAGATACAGGTAGGTAATTGGAGATACTGTGTTGTCTTTAATAAAATACAGAAGAGTCTGGAAATCCCATAGTTTATGTATGAAGAACCAAGGCTATTTAAAATCCCATTGAATTTAATGCTATAGGCATTTTCCTACATCCGTATGTGCCAGAAAAAGAAAAAAACAATTGCAAGAAAATGCAGGTCTTTCAATATGATGCTATTTTATAAATGTTGACATAACAAGTAATTGGACAGATAAAATGGCAGACACGTAAAGTGCAGTGAAGTCATTGGCCTTTATCCTAAACACCTTAGCCCAAAGATTTGAAGGGGGCTTGTAACAAATAGGCTATCTACAAGCTGTTGTACTTATAGATTGTCAAATGTTACAACTTTCACCAGCCTTAGCCTTTAGGTTATATTCAACACCACAGGACACCTGGCAAATGATATGTTTGTAAATAATGACAATAAGGAACATCTACCAAAGTTTAGGATCTTTTGCAGAATAGGTTATTAGGCTGTTTTGTTAAGCAGTTCTATTGAACGTTTGCATCGAATGTTGTATACTGTAGTGTGTTTGTGATATTTGTACTGTTCTTTTAAGCGACATATCCACTTTGATGCCTCATTTTAAAAACTCTTTCCCACATATGAGATGGCTGCTTTCATGAACAGCACAGAGAGAGATTATTATGTTTCTCCATGCTTTCCTATCATCAATCTATGATAGGTTGTCATCAACTTCCCAATGGCCATATTAAACTTTGAAAGGTGCTGATCTTACTAAAATGTTGTACTTTAAAATAATAAACGCATCTCTTTAGGTATATCATTGGTGCTTATAAAAATTCTAATTATATTTCAATTGAGTATACTTTTAGAAATATTTACAATTATTTTTGATATATTTGGTCAATTTATAGTTAATACAACACTGATTTAAATATTTATGCCAATTACCTGATTTATATAATGACATCAAGTTATTATCAAAAGATAAGGGAAACACAATAAAATCAGGAGCACTGGGTGAGTTGTGGAATTCTTCTGTTATCCAGTGATGCAGTTAGTGTGACAGGCAAGTTGGCAAAATAAGAAATCCAGACCACACTCTAAGGATGCTTCGCTAAGATTGGTTCAATATGTTTGCTGGCAGTATTTTAGCCAACTTGATGACAGGCTTTTAGGATTATCAGAAGACTGAAGCTATTAAAAGCAGCTACCTGGGGTGACAAGATGTGTAAGGGAATTTATATTCTCCAGGTCACACATCCCCAAGGTGTGCAGGTTAACTGTGACAATAAATAGGTATTAGGTTAGAAACAAAGTTCACGATCTCCATAGGCCAAAGCAAACACTGCACCCCAGTTTGAGAATCCTGAGAGCATGAAGCTTGCACATTCACACATCTAGATAATAAGTGCTTCTACAACTGATTTCTATGAACACGTGCAGAATACTAAAAGAGAGATGCATAGTTTTAATTCAAATTCACCTTGAAAGGAAAGCCGAAAAAGGATGTGTCGATTACTTACAGTGGGAAATAAAGATCTCTAAATCACTACCAATGGCATTGTAATAGAGTCTTTCTACTTTTCAAAAGCTGGGAGTTAGGTAAGAAATTAATTTGTCAGTAAACATCTTTAGAACTAAAGTGGTTTGTAGCTGACACTGCCAATAAAACTTTTCTAAATGGAGTTGATTTATTTTTAACAAAATGATTGATTTCTTGGTTTACTTTTATAGCAATTAATTTGACCATGCTTATCAACTTAGTGTGGGTCTCCTTGCTCTCAAAATTTCAGCATTTTAGATAATTTTCAAAGGTTGTTTAATCTTCACTAAGATCTAAGGCTAATCATAGACAGCATTGGTATTGAAATAAGTTCCATTATAATGTCTGGTTTCATTTCCCTTAACTAACATATTTTTTGTTTGTTTTTACTAAGCTGATTATAACTATTCCTGTCTTTGTAAAAATTCTCCATTACTCAATTATTTTGCTGAATTATTTGACCACACCATTACCTTGTTTTACATAGAAAGTTGCACTTTTCGAAAAAAAACAAACAAACCTGACACTTTCATGCATTATCTCACAACTAATGCTTTATTTATTTCAAAAGAGGTAAACTATGACTTCTATTTAAAACAAACAAACAAACAAACAAACAAAAACATATGTCTAGTGCTGTTTTAGTTCCAAGCTCATTGATTATCAATTGGGTCATAGTAAGCTCTGAGTGGATGATGAATCACTGCCTGTCACCCAGCACTACTGGTGGCTACAAAAAGAAATGTAATATAATTGCCAGTGTTTTGTGAGAAAGTTTATGATATTTACAAAGATTTGATTCTTCAGAGAGTAGAAACTTGAACTTTCTGATATTGATCTCATAATGATAGGGATAAACATTATACTTGTTAGATAGACTTACAGAATGGGATGTAACTCAGTGGTAGAGCTCTTGCTTAGCATATGTTGTACCTTCCGTTCGATTCCCAACATGAGTAGATGAGGAGTTACCCTTATGTGATCCTTCATGTAATTAATATAAGACAGTTTCAGTAGGCAATGGCACAAACTTGAACTATCAAATTGCTCGTTAGAGGCTTATCTATCTGTCCTCTATGTGTGTGAATTCAAGCATAACAATGGATATGACATGTAAGTGCTGAAAATAATTTAGTAATCATTGAAATATCATTAATAAATAGCCATAATGAATGAAAGACCAAAATTTGCTCCATGTTTCTTTGTAACTTGAAGTTTTATTTTCCATCAGTGGGTGTTATTTAGCTTTATGGGTTTGTAGATACTATTTTCCCATTGGGTCGTTTTGTTTGGCTGTAGTGGAATCCATTGGCAGCCTACACCAAGTATTACAGAAATATGCTTCTTGCTATTTAAGACATAGGGTAAAACACCTTGGTACAGAGCCATGTTTTGTCTGAAATGGTGAAGGTTCTTTGGGGAATCTTGTCCTCTTCTGAAGTGAACCCATTTTGCAGATTGTTGTCATTGTTTGACTAAATTGGGGTGTCCTGGCAATTGTGGAAGATATGAGTGATGGTTTACTAATTTCTATGACACAGATGCTAGGAAAATTCAGATAATCTTGAATATTTAGGCTCATTAGAATTTGGATAGGCTTTTTGTACTTTTCTTTGACAAGTACATTTTTATCAAGTGATAGATTACATGTTAAGAATAATAGTTTTTAAGAGACAGAATATTGAAGACTCCATGGTATAGTGACAGTAGGGCTGGAAAAAATTCCCTCAAGAGGAACTTTGCTTTTAAGTGAAAATGTTGGTTTTGCTCAACTTCAGAAGCACCTGCTCAATCAGAGTACGCTTGTATGTTTCCTTGGAGAGGTGAAACTTTGAACACATTTGTCAGGAGGACAGTTATTTAAATATAATCTATTTCGCCAGAGAGAAGTCTTGAAGTAATGGAGCACATAATGTTCCACTTGAATTTTGCAAGGGAAGTTCTAAGTGACATTTGTCTTATGTTGAAAATAGCCTTAAGACAAGGAGCTCAACACAGGTCCACAAAGGCAATCAGAGAAGATTCTTCCAGGAGAAGAAACAGTGTGTGGCATCAGCAGAGTCTGGTTTCAATATTGTCTAAAATCATTTGTAATGACATCACATAAAAAGTCAATCATGTAAATGTAAGAAAAGTTGTATTAAGGTAACAGGAAAGACATATGAAGACACATCACAGGGTATTCAATAACAGTCGACAGTTATGTAAAGTGATTAAATACTATGTCCTTCCCACCACACTCTAACTCTCTGCTGAGTAGTGTTGTAATAACTATATTCCTTAATACGCACTAGAAACTTTGTGTGTACTAAGAAATATTATAATACTAGTTGTCCACAGCTATAGATGGAGTACTTTCTGGAAATCCTACCATGTTAGTGAAGAGTTCCTAAAATGCACGAGATTTAAATATTTTCCTTAATATAATATTTGTGTGTCTCTAGATATCAACATTTGACACAGGACATAGAAGGAAAACATAGACATAATAAGTCAAAAATCCTCAGTATGTAGGGAGCCATCAACTTTGGTGATGGGAGCAGGAGAACTAGATTACTAGGTAGCTTTTAAAGTGTGGAATCAAAATGGTACTTTAATACATCGATTTGATTCTGTATACTTTTTTGTTATTTTATATATTTACATTTCAAATGTTGTCCTCCTTCCTGCTTTCACCTCTGCAAACCTGTCATCCCATCCTGCCTCCAGTTTGTATCTATGAGGGTGCTCCCACACCTACACCCCCATCCCTGCCTCACCCCTCTAGCATCCCCTTAAACTGGGGTATCAAGCCTCTTTCAGACTAAGGTCCTCCCCTCCCGTTGATGCCAGATAAGGCAATCCTCTGCTACATATGTTGCTGGAGCCATGGATCCCTCCAGGTGTACACTTTGGTTTGTGATTTAGTCCCTGGAAGCTCAGTTGATGTTGTTGTTCTTCCTAGGGTGTTGCAATCCCCTTTAGTTGCTTCAGTCCTTCCCTTTATCTCTTCCATTGGGGTACCAGAGCTCAGTCTGATGGTTGCCTGTGAGAATCTGCATCTGTATTGGTCAGGTGATGGCAGAGCTTCTCAGGGAACAGCTATACCAGGCTCCTGTCAGCAAGCACTTCTTGGCATCAGTGATGGTGTCAGAATTTGCTGTCTATGGATAGAATGGATCCCTAGGTGGGCTCATCTCTGGATGTGCTTTCCTTCATTCTCTGTTCCATTTTCTGTTTCTGTATATCCTTTAGATAGTAACAATTCACGGTTAAAATTTTTGAGATTGGGTGGGGGTGGCCCCATCCCTGAACTGGGAGCCCTTTCTATCTATTGGAGATGGTCTCTACAGGTTCTAGATCCTCTTGTGGGGTATTTGCTTTAATGTCATCTCCATTGGATCCTGTGAACATCTTGCTTCTCTGGCATCTAGGATGTTTTTATAGCTACCCCTACTTCCCCATCCCTCACTGCTATATATTTCTGTTCATTTTCCTGATCCTCTGTTCTTGGGAAAGCATTTTAGATCTGCCTCAGCAAGTGACATAGCTGGAATCCTTCAGAAACATAAGTCACTTCCACCTGTGAATGGCCTGGAACATAGTGACAATTAATTCTCAATGTTAGCTACAAGGCCTGATTATGATCCTAACCAGTACCTGGCTCTTCCATAGGTTTCTTCAGGAATGTTAAACTAACTTACAGGATGTGAGACTTAACCGCCTCCACCACCAAATCCAAGATAACTTATAAAATGTTAGTAGTACTTTCTTTTTTTTTTTTTTCCCTTAGAACTAGTTCAAGAATGTTGTTCTGAAAACTTTTGAGAAGAAGCTCCCACTGTATTCTGTCCCTCACTCTCACTCTGAATGACTCGAATGTCCACCTTTTAAAGGGAAGGGTCTTCCTAGTCTGTAGAACTTCTGTCTTATGTTCTTCCCAACTTCAAACATGTTCCCTCATTTTCTGAAGGGAATTTTGTCAGCTTCCTCTCCAGTCTGCCATTGCATTTCATTTATTATATTTAACGGTTTCCTAAACTGTAATACCATGATTCTTTTCTGAATTACCCTTCTTAGCATTGTACAGATTCACCCTCTGGAAGACAGGACAGCCTCCGCCCTGGAGTAATTTCTACCTGATGGAATCTAGTGCACACATGTACTGAGGTATATTAATTGTTGTCTTAATTGCAACTTGCTTGCTTCTTATGGCTTTCTAAGAAGAATGTTAATAACAATGTGTTTGCTGGCATTTGCTCTACTGACTCTCTGGGAATAGATTGTCTAAATGAATGTGACTAGCAATTGTATCATTTAGATGATTTGCAAGGAAAACAAAACAGTATGTGCAGGCTCTGTGAAGCCACCTGTGATTGGAGTAGTTAATACCCATTGTTGTGGCATCCATTCAGCTTTGAAGTGGTCGGGTAGTTATGTTATCCCTGAATGAATCCAGCTTTGTATTTCAGACACCAAACACTTGGGGACATTTTCAAATAATGTCATAGAGATATTTTTTTCTCCCTAATACCTGTTCTCTGGTGTCCCTCTGGGAAAGTAAAAGTTGATTGTTAGAAGGAGAATAAAATGTTTAACCCTTTAAGGAATTAAAGGGCATGAAGGAATTGCCTCAGCACTTTCAGATGGACATCAACACTTACCTTTTACAGTGTTAGTAAAAATGAAAAATGTTTTCATTGTACCCAATGTGTTCATATATAGGTAAATGGACAGTTTTATTGTCTATAGTCAAACACACTAACTGAATGCCAGCGCCTTATCAAATATAGAATCAGACAAGTTTCTGCCCTGGATGCCTATGACCTAAATGTTGCTTTCTAAGCATTGACACAAGAGGAATAACATGGCTCATTTCCCACACAGGATTCCTTTCCATCTTCTCCAAGTTCCTATCTATAGATTCTCTCTTATGTAGGAAGACTAGAAACATGAAAACGTGACTTCCTTAAGCATTACCACAATTTTCCATCATTTTTTTTTTATTCCTAGAAGCTGAGGTTCCTTGAAAAAAAATATTTAAAAAAAATAACACCCAGTGGAACAAATTCTTAAAAATAAGCCAAGGGGACATGATGTGCCAGGCAACACAATCTGTCATTTCTGCCCAACACTTCCACTTGGTATATTTTTCACATTCACTTTCCTGTTTCACGGACCTCATAGTTCAGGAGCACTATCATTTATTTGACTTTCCTTTTTCACAATGAAGACTCTACCTTTGGATAAGAAACTTTCCCAGAACTTCACGAGCAACTATCAGGATGTCAGAAGATGAGTGGAGTCATGAGTCACCTGAGTCTGAGAACCCCTTATCTCTCAGCTCCACCACATGATATTCCTTCCAAAACAGTTTTAACCTTATAGAAATTGAGCAGTATAGCATAGGTACGCAGTGCCACAATAGATGCTAGTCTTAGGGACTGCTTTACTATTTCACTGATGAACATACTAATGTAGACACACAGCTAAATGTAAATACAGTCAAGCTATAAGCTGCCTTTCCTATTTGTTTATTTCTATTACTTATATGTTTATTTTGAATTATTGAGACAGGGTCCTGCTGCATTGCCAGAGTGGCCTTGAACTCATGGAAATCCTACTCCAAGCATCCAAGTGCCAGGATTAAAGGAGAATGCTCCCTGTCCATCTGCTTCTCCTCTTCTTATTTCCCAGCATTGCTGTCCAGTGGAGTGATCCTGAGGCCACAAGGCTACATTCTTTTGTCAGCTACTGAATTGTGTAAGTGATGAAAGGAGAGGGGGACCCTCTTCTGCCTTTGATCTGCCACACAGATGATGGCAAGCTAGCTCTCTTTGGTCCAATTTTCAAGGGTTTCTTAGCCTCGAGGCAATTCACATGGATAATGCAAAATGCAAGGTTGAAGAAGGCACAGCTTAGAAACTTGTTTGAAGAATCAAACAAGGGGAAACACAAAACACAAATCATGTAGTCATTGTCTTTGTTAAGATATATCAAATACGTACAAAACAAATAAATAAAAATGAAGAATTATTGTAAGAAGTTGATAAAAAATCAAAAATAAACAGACCAAAGTACATGCCTCCACCTTTGACCTCTTTTTGCTTATGCTTCTTAACTGAATGATTTTATGTATTTAACTTTATATTTTAAATGTTTTTTTTTATTCCAGAAACTGACTACTTCCTCCTAGTTAGTTCTTTCTAATATAACATTGTATGTATGCTGATTCATTGCCTAGTCCTCTGTACCACAGCTCTGAGTTCAACTGTGATGTGACAAGCTAGCAATGTACTTTCTCCTTCTATCTATCTCTTTCTTCTCTTTACTTGCCCTTATGCATGACTCTGGCTCTTTGTATTGCTGTTCAGACATGTCAATCACATTTTCTTAAAATACAGCCAACGTCTCCAGCCAGATTCTAATCATATTCCCCCTCTGTATGTTATGTCCACCTTTAACAGAAACTATAAAAGGAATATGGTTGCATTTTCAGGAAAACATTGTGTGTGTGTGTGTGTGTGTGTGTGTGTGTGTGTGTGTGTGTATGCATGCATTATATATACTTATAGATTCTCAAATGTCTTCCTTACAAAGTCTCATTGAAAGTCCTTGATTCCCTTCTGTTATCACCCACTTATTTGCAGGATGTATTCCTAATTAGAAAGAACTGCACTGGATAGGATAGATTAAGAGAGCTTGAAGTGAGACCTCTATTGATTGGAGTGGGCAGTGTGGAGTCACAGAGCCAGATGCTGCCAATTCTTTCTAGCTCCAGTTCTCTCTTCTTTATCTTGATTAAAACAAACCTGAGTTCCAGATGAGGATTTGGTGACACCCACAGCTACATAAAGCAGATACATGTATGCATATGTAATATGCATAGGCTAACTTGCTGTATTTTGATCCTAAAATTTTATTTAAAAAAAATGTTTACAAACATTTTATTTCTAGCACCCTGGCTTAAAAATATAAAATTTGCATTTTTATCTAATAAAAGCCAACATTTTGAAAATAAGCAAAACCATCTACCAATTTCTATTTTTCTACACCTATATCCATAACAAAGTGAAGTGCCGTCACACACCTATAGCAAAATAGAGTAGACACAATATAATTTTTTAGATTCTTTTTGTGAGCTGCTACAGTGAGCAACGTTAAAATACAACAAATTGGGAAACAAATGCCATGAAATCAAGCATTAAGTACAAGACTGTATTTAGAACCTTAGGAAACTGGACACGGTAGAGTAGCTGACAGGCATTTAACCATGTCCTCCTTGCTGCTAGTGACACACTTCTGCCTACGTTGTATTATAACCACAGGCATGTGGAAGGGCAGTGGCTCTGACACTTCACAAACATCCTTGCAGCAACATACAAGGTTTGGCACTTAGTCATCTAAGCCATCAGTCTGCATGAACAGTCCTGCTTGTGCAAGAGAGAACTCAATTCTGATGAGCAAAACTCCGAGATCTCAAAATCAGGTATGATTTATTTACTTATTGTGAAACAAGACACTGAAACTTTTCAGTCCTGAATCTCCTCTCTGACTTAATTGATCATTGCTGCCAGTAGATTATGCAAAACATTAAAATATAATAATGATATTAGTTTAGAAGAATGGCAAGGAAATACATTTGAAAACCAGTAGGAGCTAAAAATGTTCATAGAGTTATTTGGATGTATCTGAAATTCTTTATATGTATACAGAATGCAAAATAAAATAAAAGCATGCTTACAAGTGTGGAATTCAATCTTTGCATATAAATATAAAGAAATGCAATTATATTTTATGTCAGTTTAAAAGATATATGCTCGTATGTGAACTTTTCATGTAGAGACATGTCCTAAGATTTGTTTATTCTGGATAAATCATCAATGACAAAACTAAATGATGTAGCAACGTTAGCTTAGTGGAATGAGCGTTTACTAGACTCAGAACAAGACTGAAGGGGAACTTATGGGAACATGAGTAACCCCCAAATAGTTGTTACACTACAAAGCCACACTCCAACGTGCTTCACTTCTTATATACTCCAGCAGAAGAGGAGAGGAATATAAGAAAGAATAATAGTTAGACTCCCAAGAGAGGGTCCTATAGCCCTTCCTGTCTTCCCAGGGAGAACTAATCTTTTCAATATCATAACATGGACCGGAATGACCTCCACAACCATTGGTTTCTTCTGGGCTTACTGCATGAAATGTGAATTCCTTCCTGTAACACGAACTTTATATCAAATAATAAAAAAGTTGGTTTCATGTAAAACAGCTGTGCCTTGCCATTTCACCAACTGGGACAATGTAAAAAGCCAAGAGTAAACAACCAAGTATAATAATAATACCAGTAATAGATTTCCCGCAATAGCCTGCATAGCACCTTTCAATACTTCATAGTTGGCCAACAGGGAAATAGCATTCAGCTCTGTTCAAGCTTAATTTTCATACATTCTACTCTAAAGGCAAAACATGTCCTCAGAAATAGGGCCATAGCATCTAGTTTTAACTTCTCACCACCAGTAATATCCATAGCTCTCATGGTTTGTAGAACCACTGGACTTCACTGGTCAACACCATATAAAGATATATCCTATCCCTGGCACTGGAATTTTTATTTAAATAACTGCACAGCTATTTTTTTTCTCACCTATGCAAAGTTCCTTCTGCATTTAAATTCATGAACTAATATTTACATAATTTTAGAAAGTATCTCACTATGTAGTCCAGGATGGCCTCAAACTCAGGTTCATAGAGATTGTTCTGTTTTTACCTCAAAATGCTGGGGTTAAAGTGATGCATTAACAGCTGTTTGCAGAGCTGCTATAGACACTGAAAGGAAGAAAACTAGTTGTTAAAATACAACCTGAAATATCAGTGTGCCTGCCCCCTGGACACCACAGACTCCCTGTCTTTCAGGGGGTCTGCTCTAACCAGGAACACAGGTGAGAACCTCACCACAATATCCATGCCATCTGGGATGCCTCACAGAGTCCAGTAGATGTGGAATCTACCCAGGCTCTGGGGAAGCCCCATAGCCCTTCTGGTTTACACCTCTACCTGCATCAATGGCAGATTAGTTTGCCTGCCATGCCCAAACCTGCAGCTTACCTGTCTCCCAGGAGGACTGCTCTAGCCAGGGACACAGGAGGACAAAACTGTGGAGCAAAGAAAGTATCTTCAACAAATCATTATGGTCTAACTGGTGGTTTGCCATTTGGAAGAATGCAAATTAATTCATATTTATCTACCTCTAGAAAATTCAAGTCGAAGTGGATCAAAGACCTCAACATAAAACCAGATACACTGAATTTAATAGAAGAGATATTGGGAAATAGAATCTAATGTGTAGGCACAGGAGAAAATTTTCTGAACCAAAGACCAATGGCTCATTTTCTAAGATAAATTGATAAATGGGATCTCTTGAAACTGAAAGGCTGCTGTAAGGCCAAGGACACTGTCAATGACAGGAGAATGAATGGATGTATTTGGCTGCCAGGGGGGAAGTTGGGGGGGGGGCAAGCTCTAAAAAAGTCCCAGAGTCCTGGTATGTGAAAGTCTCCCAGGACTCACTGGGGGAATGACCTTAGCTGAAGTGGCCAACAATGAGGAGATGGAACCTAGAAACCACCTCTAGTAGTTTGACAGGTCTCCCACTGGAGAGATAGGGACATTAATCCACCCTCAAGTTTTTTGACCCAGAATTGTTCCTGTCTAATAGAAATGCAGGAACAAAAATAAACAGAGACTGAAGGAAAGGCCATGCATTAATTTATCCTGTGGGTGGGCACCAAACCCTGATACTATTACTGATAATATGCTGTATTTGCATGCTTGAGCCTAGCATGACTGCCCTCTGAGAGGTTTCACTCATCGCTAAATGAGACAGATGTAGATACTTATGGCCAACCATTGGACTGAGGTCAGGGACCCCTATGGAGGAATTAGGAGAAGGATTGAAGGAGGTGCAGGGGATGACAACCCCATAGGAAGACCATCAGTGTCAACTAGCCTGGGAGAGAGGGACAATATTTGGGATGTAAATAAATAAAATGATTAAAAATAAAAATAAAATAAAAACATTCTTTGTAATTAATCTAGAAGCAGTAGCACTCCTGGGCAGATAGAAGCATGACTACACTCGGTTTTCCTCAGCCCAGGTGTGAACACCTATCAGTGTTTATCAGATGAGACACTAGGCTAATGAGATTTTGGTTGATGTTACCTTCCCCTGGTGCTAGCCTGCCTAGAAATGATTGCCAGAAGCCTATGGCAGTTTTCATATAAGAAAGGGGATTTTTTTTTTCTTTTTTTTTTACCATTCATTGACAGACACTGACTACATAACCTCTTTGAAGTTCTGCATGGGGCAGATTGGCTTATATTTTATCCTGTCACAGCATGTGCGATAGTTCATATAGAGTGTCAACCTCATAGAATCCAAACTGACAAAGGAGACAACCCTCTGGATATGTGTGTGAAGGACTGAGTAGATTTGGAAATTCAATGCAGAGACAACCACCTGTAATATGGATGGCACCATCACATGGACTAGGTACAGGGTTAAATGAAAATGGCAAAGGAAGCTGAGCACATATATCTATATTTATTCTTCACTCTCTGCTTCACACCTGCATATGCAGTGAGACCAGCTGCTCTGAGCTCCTGCTGGCATGCCTTCCCTGCTATTATGGAATGTAACTGTATGCCAAAATAAACTCTTCCTTGGTTAAGTTGTCTTTGTCAGGTGCTTATTCACAGCAAAAGAAAATTAGCTAATAGAGCATTTATGAGTTAAGATCATGGCCAGGAGTAGGCCTTACATGCCTGTACAGTACACAAAGTATCACAGTATTTTACAGGAATACCAGAGCCTTTAACAATTTTCCTTCCCGTTTGGACTACCCTATGGCCAGAATTTATATAAACCCAATAGACAGCCTCTATTGACACCAGAGGGCAAATGGTATGTACTTTGGTGCGGGTGTCAGCTTCCTGATTTCTGGGATGACTGTATAGGCTAACAGCTTTCACATAGAAAGCTCTAGGTGACACTGATTCCAAGTAAATTTTATTTTACATTCCCTTCCACATTTGCTATCCCTACCATGAGCTACTTCCTTTTCTCAAGTAAGCCTCAGAGTCCCACCTCTAAGTACAGCCAATTGTCATTACAGGTTTCCACAGGTCATATCTCCCAAGTCACTATCAGCCATACTGCCCTTAAGTCACCCCAGCACTGATGCTTCCCTTGTCTCTTCAGTCATCTGGTGTCTAAGTTCCTTTGCATTGTTGTAACAACTCATTCTTACTTGGTGTCTCTTCATGTACCTACTGTGCAAAAGAAAGGTATGACCTTCTGGTACCTTAAATGGCTTGGATGTTGGTGTGATTACAGGGTGAATCTCTGTGGCTTGGAAATTCAGCCTACATGGCATTTGTGACCAGATCAATAATGCCTACCACTTCTTCTTCTTCTTCTTCTTCTTCTTTGTTTTTCTATTGTTTCTGTGATTTAATCATCACCCCCAGGCAAATTACACTGTTTGATATTCACTGATCCATTGGGAAAGGGAACCACGGGTTGCAACCTCAGACAACCATGTATGACTGATTGCTCTCACAGTTCATAACCTGAGGTAAAATTCTCCAATGGTGGTATTCAATATTTATCCTGTAGAATATCTGTCCACATAATATTTTCTTGCTTGGAATAAATATACACTCTTTTGAATGATAATTGGCACTTCCAAAATGTGGTTAATCTGCTGAACCTGCCCCACTGTATCTCATACCTTTCCACATCAGCCTATTTTTCCTGTACTTTTGGGGGATCCTAAGTTAGACTTGGCTCCAGTATCCACTGGATGCCAAGTCTTCTGCATATTAATAGGGAACAAAATAATCTATGATTCAACATGGGGATTATAATCTTCATCTATAAGCCCTTATTTAGAGCAGCATCACTCACCATTTGAAGAGTGACTAGGGAAGTCCTAGCTCACAATAACTCTGTCCTCCATAGCAGGGAGTGCAATGATCTCATTCTATAATTCCCCGTGTTTTATTCCCTTTCACTTTGGAGAACTATTAGTCATGCTTTACAAGCCTTTCCAAAGGTTCACAAAGCACAACATTTGCCTTCCCATTACTTTTTTCTTTGGCTATTTCTGCTCAATGCATGTATTACCAGATTTACCTTTGAGTGACTTAGCCTTGTCCCATTCTTTACTTATCCTATTTTGTTTGCTTTAACATTTTACAAACATGATTGGCACCTTCCTCTAAGCCATTTAGTCTAACCAAGCCCCCATCAGCATCATAATGATGATGTCTTTCCATGGGACTCACTCATTTCCATGTACCATAGTTTGGTAAGCCAAACAGGAGTGTTTCTTTCACTTCATGCAGAAAGCCATTCTTTTTTTTTTTTTTTTCAGATTCTATACTTCCTTTATTTAGCATTCGATCATCTTGGGAAAATACTTTCTGAAAACATATAAATCCAATTTTGCACATAATAAATAATTATCATATTTGTCTTTTAATATTCAACTATATAATATTTAGTACTATGTATTATGTATGATATAAAAATCACAGTCTATTGAATATACAATCTTCCGAATTTTTTCATTTCTTAGAAATATACCAACCCAACAAGAAAATCATTGGAAATATAGGGGACTTTCAGAGAAGAAACTAGGAAAAGGGATAGCATCTGAAATGTAAATGAAGAAAATATCTAATTAAAAAAAAAAACAGAAGCAAGCAAATCAAATAATTATTCAGAAAGCCATTCTTAACCCAAGCAATGCAAAGCAGCAGTCACAGTTCCACGAAACAGGCTACTACTATAGCTCCTTTCTGTATGCTGTATTACTCAGTTCTATTCTTTTACCATATTTCCTCCCTCTTGTCTATCCAACTCTCCATAGGTTCCTATACAATTTTACATCTCAATATGAGCTGTTAAATACAGATTTCATCTTTTTTTTCATTTAAGCAACTTATCAACTCCATGAAATTGCAAAGTACGTCCATGTAATTTTTTTTATTCAACTTAACAAATTCAAGGCTAACTTAGAATATTTTTCCCTTTTCTATTAATGCCTTCCTTACCCAAAGAAGTTCCTTCTAGTCACCCAACTTAGCCTCAGTAACATGTCTTGTTATTAGTAGCATCCACAAAACAGTATTGTCACTATCTTATCTCTATTTATTACTCTCAGAAATTTCAATGTATATTTTAGTTCTTCAACACACTTCAAAATGTTCTAATACCAAGTAATTTCATGTGTATGACTTGCTTGTCATAGAGAGAAGACAAAACCTCACAACAGCTTTCCTTATCCTCTAGCTATTACAATTTTTTCCCCGCCCTGTCTTCTGAAATGTTCTCGAGTCTTGTGTGTAAGAGTTGGAGGTAAGTGTATCAGTTGGAGCTCTTTGACTAATTAAAGATTTCTATAATGGTCACTTTCTGCTGCAAAAGAAGCTTCTTTTGTGCAGGATAAGATCATTATTTATCTGTGTTGGTTTTCTGCTGCACAATATGTACCAATTTGTTACATGAACTCTGTATGAAACATGTAAGCAAAGGACTATATGTCTCAGTTAAGGTAGCAGTTACAGACAAGAGCAAGAATTCTGCCAACATCCAGTTTAATGAACCACTGATTTTATTAGACTCTTTTGTTTTGCAGGTTTAGAGTGGAGGATAAAATACAGAAGTATTGGTGAGCCTAAAAGAACTGTATCATTATGAAGTCTCACCAGCAAGTGTCATTCTGGATGACAAATTCATGAAAGCTGCATCATAGAGCCCCACCTTCATTTAACTTCACTTCTACTTTTAGTTGTGTTAGCACCTCCCAAGATCACTTTCATCTAGAGAGCAGAAGCAAGAGGGAATAAAGACAACATTACCTCATGAGGCTCTCTGACGATTTTACTCGCATTCTACTAGAGAACATCAATAGCCCTAAATATATTATCATAGAAATGGTTATCGGTGTATATTTTTTTCTTAATTAGTTTAAATTGGTAACATGGCCAAAGTAATCTAAACACTGGGAAATTGATGATGAAGATATATCCAGATGCACAAGTCAAAGGGAAGCCACTAATCTCTCTATCATGAGAAACAGAAAAAGTGTGGTCCCTTCTTTTCATTCTTACCCTTTCTAATAATTAGAGGTTAATGGATTTTGTTATTTTTAATAGTATCTAGTGTGGATCTACCATATATTTGGTCACTAATATCTTCATAAAACTATTTTTGAATTAGAGTTATGCATTAGTTCTGTAATTCTAAGAAGTTCATGTAAAGACATAAGTGATTTGGGAAGTAAGAGGTAGGACTGGTAGCTATCTATGAATGATAAATACAAAGAAACAGAAATACAGATCGGGAGAGACAGAGACAGAGAGAGACAGAGTGAAACAGCAAGAGAGACAAGGAGAGAGAGACAGAGACAGAGACAGAGACAGACAGAGAGAGAGAGAGAGAGAGAGAGAGAGAGAGAGAGAGAGAGAGACTGACTGACTGACTGACTGACTGACTGACTGACTGACTGACTGACTGACTGACTATGGCCATGATGCTGACTCTTGGGGAAGCTCCATTCCAAAGTCATAAAATATAACATCTGGCTCTGTTCTTTCAGTCCTATCATTGGGTGACTCTTCACAATAATGGTGGAGATTTCTTGAACATAACATGTATAAAAAGTTCACAATATTTGTGAACACAGCCCCTGACTGAACATCATATTAATATCGTTAGCATAGAATAGACTCTCAAATATTTCCTAGTTATCATCAGGCTTATGTTGTAGCACCCAGACTTGCAATCTTGGGAAATTCCTTCCCTGCTCAGTGTGATCTGGGATTACACTAGAGAAAATAGTGACATCTAACTTGCTCTCAGTTCTCTTCCTTGTTGGATTTAATAAAACTGTCCATGTCAAGGAATAGTATAGTCTTTTTCTGTTTTAGGGATCAATGTCTTCAATTCAGTAACACTGTAGAGACTGAAATTCTGCCAACAACAACATGAGCTTGGAAGTGGATACCTCCCTAGTCAAATGTCCAGTTGAAGCACTCAAGTCACAGCTCAGAATTGCTGGTGTGAAAGAGTTTGATTCCAAGGACACGATTAAGGCATTCTCAGACTTCAGACCTAAAGAAAAATTGAAATAATAATTTTGCCTTTTTTTAACCACTAGATTTCCAGTAATTTGATACATAACAATGAGTAAAGCATTCCAAAAATGTAAAAGAAATTATGTCTATTACATATAGTATGTAGTTATCTCCGGACTCTAATTAATAATTGCAACTTTTTGTAATATGTAACATTCTTCTGACTTTTATATCTTTTATTTTGTCCCATCTGTACTGATTGCAAGATACAATTAATGATTTATTTGAAGATACTAACCTAGAGTAACTACTTTAGATTATTTGACACATAGTGAGTTCTTAGAAATAGTACCTGTCCTCTCACTATGGAAAAATAGTAAAAAATATGTTTGCATATAATGCATTACTAGCAATGTATGCCTTCTTTTCCTGTAGTCGCATTCCACGTAATATAATGTCATCTTCTTTCCCTTAATTGCCCTTATGTTCCACAATAAATTGAATTTAACAGCATGAAAACCTGAGATGCCATAGTTATCTGAATGAGTAGGTAGTAAAAAGCATATAGATATATATTATGCCCAACAACAAAAATCACCTGCATAGTGAATTTAATCTGGTGAATATACCAAATAGTCAGAGATAGTGTTTTGAGATCTATGTGTTCAATTATATAGTGGCAATTTTATCTTTGAAAAAATCTAAATTTAACCTCATATACTGCATGTAACATGCTATGTCTAGCTCAGCATAATTTCACAAAATTAAGGAATATGAATCCCTTATAGGAGGATTTGGCATTCCTCTTGCAGTACAAAATGCATTCTTTTATCTCCAGCGGCAGGTGTTAATGTGAATTCACTGCACACTTTTGGAAGGGGGAAGAAGCTAAAGGTTTGGACTGTTTGCAAATCGCCTGCTATTGTACCTCTTTAAACTGCTCTCTTTGACTGCAGGAGGCTTTGATAGCTCATCTAGTCGCAGTAGCATGAGCACAGTGCTGCAGGCACGAGGCGATTGGGGCAGTATGTTATTGACAGAATCTTTTGAATGATGATTTATTATGTACATCAATGGAAACAACACTTGTTCTCTCCAAAAAGCCTGTTTGTTCCTCTTGCCTCACCTGGGAGGAGCGCACTGCCCAGGACTGAGACACTGTTTGTACTCTGTTATTTGTCCTGTCTGTAACAGCTGCATGTACACTTGGGTGGCCAGGTTGCTGTTTATGTTTTTCTTTTTTTTTTTTCCTCCATTCTGTCTCTGTGTTGCTAACTTACCAATCACTTAGAACTGTAGCATGTCTGGAAATATCTGAAACCAAGACAATTTGGCATGAAAAAAAAATACAATAAACTAAAAATGGTCTCACAATAAAAAGCAGTTTGCCTCTGGCAACTGGTGTCCTGAACAGAGTAGGAAATGCTTATAGATTGAGGGTATTCATTCAAATTTCATGCTATGAAACAAAGCACCTTGTGTATTGTGTGCATTGCAGGCAGGCTAAAATAGAAAACTAATGATTATGTATGAAATTGCTCTAAACAGCAACCTTATTCCGTGGTGATTTGCTGAACATTTCATATACATTCAAGAAATACATTCTCTTCTTCTCTTAAGTCAACTCGATAAAGTAAACAAGAAACTTTTTTTTCTTCACCTAGGTGGACCAGCCATCTCTTAATGTTAACTAGTTTTGTTGGTTGCTAGTAATAACAATTTCAAATACTAAAACAAAATGCAGTGTATAAACTTACTACTAATCATAGTTGCTTCGAGCCACAGAGTGGAGCAGCCCTGACGCAGCCTTTAATCAAACCACTAAGCAAGTAATTTTTGCTATAGGTCAGGTTCCAGGAAAAAAAAAAACAAAAAAAGGTTTATCACCTGGGCATGGTGGTGCACGCCTTCCTTAATCCCAGAACTTGGGAGGCAGAGGCAGGAGGATTTCTGAATTCGAGGTCAGCCTGGTCTACAAAGTGAGTTCCAGGACAACCAGAGCTATACAGAGAAACCCTGTCTCAAAACACACACACACACACACACACACACACACACACACACACACACTACACACACACACACACACACACACACACACACACACACACACAAATGGTTTATCTACCCTACTGCTCTCAAGTATTCACCCTTTCTACTATGCCATCCTAAGAGCATGTGGAGTCTGGGGCTAGAGTTTCAACAAGTACTTCAGGCAGCAATCTCAAAAACATTTTTTTTTTTCCATCTACCTTGTCCCACATTCAGCAAGTTCAAAAACCACTGAGAATTAGGACACCAAAACCCAGAAGGGTTCCACAAGTAGAAAATAAACATCATTCACTGATCCAAAGCCTGGCAGACAGGAATAAGAGCAAACAAAGACCTGAACACCAATACCATGTTAGAGTGGCCAGTTATCCTCACCAAGAAATGCCATGAACTAAATACATATCTTCAGATACTCAGTTTTTTCCCACAAATACAAACATGAATAATCAAGACAATACAGACTCCACAAAACAGCTTCTCTATCGTAATATTGCCAGAGACAACTGAAACACAGGGCAATTATTTTTAAAACAAGTATAAAGATATTCAAGGCCTTTACTTTTATTTTAGTTTTAGTTTTTTTGAGACAATCTGTGTAATATAATCCTAACTATTCTATATTGTCTTTGTAGACTAGGCTGGCCTTAATTCATATGTCCTGCTTTTGTCAACCTTCCTGACCCCTGAAATGCTGGGATTAAACAGGTCTGCCACCAACCTCAGTGTCCAAGGACTTTAATTATGGTATAAATGAATTCCTTAATGAAGTCAGGGAGAACACAAATAAGAAGTTAAATGAAATGATAATAGTCATTCTGGATATATATAAAAAATAAACCTTAAAATAAGATAGAATCAGAAAAAACCCAACTGAAATAAAAATAAAAATGAAAAACTTAGAAAGTCAAACAAAAAATAGCTTGAGAAGAGACTCACCAACAGATCGAGTGAAGTGAAAAAGACTTTAACTTTAGATCATGAAGATAAGGTAGAAGAAATCAATCCAAGAAAATATTAAATCTAAAAGTCTTCAGGCACAAAAATCAGTAAAATCTTCACAATAAGAAAAATGGAAATGTACAAATATATGTACAAAGGAAGGAAGGAAATTCAATAAATATATTTTATTTCAAGGCACTAAATATATTTTGAAAATTTATAGAAGAAAAATTTCTAAATCTAGAGGGGAGAAATAGGCATGTTTAACAAATTGCAAGTCTATTTGATATTCAGAATACCAAATAGACTGAATTACAGAAGTAACTCTGCATGACACATAATAACTAAAATACCAAATATCCATAACAAGGAAAGGATATTAAAAGCTTCAAGATGAACTAACCAGTACCCCCAGAGCTCCCTAGGACTAAACCACAAATCAAAGAAAACACATGGTGGGACTCAGTCATTAATGGGAGGAGAGACTATTGGTCCTGTTAAGGTTCTATGCCCCAGTATAGGGGAATGACAGAGCCAGGAAGAGGGAGTGTAGATTGGGGGGGCAGGGGGAAGGAGAAAGGCTAGGGGATTTTCAAAGGGGAAACTAGGAAAGAGGATAGTATTTGAAATGTAAATAAAGAAAATATCTCATTAAGAAAGAAAGAAAGAAAGAAAGAAAGAAAGAAAGAAAGAAAGAAAGAAAGAAAGAAAGAAAGAAAGAAAGAAAGGCTTCAAGAGTCCTGATGAGATGGCTCAGAGGCAGATCAGTATTGAAGTATTGATCCTGGTTCCAGCTTGGTTGCTGGCGTTCCCTCCCAACCCATTACTTCTCTCTCTAACACTCTGGCCTCTCTCTTGCCCCCTTTCCCTCTTGCTCCTGTTCCCTTCCCCCCTCTCTCTAAGTGGCCATGGCCAGCCTCCACTTCTCCATTCTTTCCTTTTCTCTTTCTTTCTCTGCCTCTGCTACTCTGTTAACTCCCCTCCCATGCCCTGAATAACTCTATTCTATACTAAAAAGAAAACAAACAAACAAACAAAAAAGATTCAAGAGAAAAAGACCAGGTCATTCATAAAAGTCCCTTAGAACAGCTTTTAATGGAGACTCTGTAATCCAGAAGGGTCTGGAAAGATGCTCTACAGGTTCTAAAGGATCACAGATGCCTAAGGAGATTACGTTACCCAGGAACACTATTGATCACCATAGAAGGAGAAATAAAACAGATTCCACAACAAAATCAGATTTATGAAAATACAGGTCATAAATAACAGTATAAGGAAAATTCCAATCTGTTGTGAAAAGAGTTACCCATAGCCAAGAAAAAGTAAGGAAAATTTCAGAACGGTTAATGAAAAAAAGTCCAAACAATAACAACACAAAATCACTATAACAAAATGAACAATGTTAATAAACACTATTAGTAATAACTTTAGATATTAATGATCTCAATACTTCATAAGAAGTTACAGAAGAATAGATTGTATTAGGAAGTAGGATCCATTTTTATTTTTTTTCCTTTTTCAAAGATACACAGCTTACTACCAAGTACAGAAACTGACTTGAGGTAGAAGGAAGAGAAAATGTACCTCAAACAAATAGAACGAGGAAACAAGCTGGGTTTTTTTCTTTTTTCTTTATTAGATATTTTCTTTATTTACATTTCAAATGCTATCCCGAAAGTACCCTATACCCTCCCCCCACCCTATTCCTCTACCCACCCACTCCCATTACTTGGCCCTGGCGTTCCCCTGTACTGGGGCATATAAAGTTTGCAAGACCGAGGGGCCTCTCTTCCCAATGATGGCCATCTTAACTGCTGCCAAACTAAAGTTCAAATCAGCACTAATCAGATAGAAATAGAGGACAGAATATACCCCATAAAGAAAAATTCAATTGGATATTTAATTAATAAATCTTTATGCACTAAACACATGGGTATCTACATTTATAAACACTACAATAGCAAAAATTAAATCCCATGTTGAGCTTTGTATAGTGATATTGAATAACTTTATACTCTACTCACACCAATATATAAAACATCAGACTAAAGTAAATGGAGAAACACTGGAATTAAATAACTTCATACATCAAATGGACCCACCAGAAATCTACAGAACATTCCATCAAAACATTGAAAAATATATTCATTTTCTCAGCCACACATGTATCTCTCACTAAAACTGACTACATATTAGGACACAAAGCAGGGTGCAAGAGACAAAAAATAAAAAATAAAATAAAATAAAAGAAAGAGAAAAAGAAAAAGAAAGAAAAAGAAAAAGAAAAAAAGAAAAAGAAAAAGAAAAAGAAAAAGAAAAAGAAAAAGAAAAAGAAAAAGAAAAAGAAAAAGAAAAAGAAAAAGAAAAAGAAAAAGAAAAAGAAGTTTCACTCTGCATCCTCTTTGGCCAAAATGGACTAACTCTGGATATTAAAAGCAATAGGAATGGCAGGGAGTACACAAACTAATATAAATTAAACAACTCATGAATAAAGAAAAATTGTACTAAAACAGAAATCAAGAAAAAAATTAAAAAGAAATAGAGTTAAATAAAAATGAAAACTCAATATACCAAAACCTATGGGGTAAAATATATGAAGCAAGGTCATAGCAGTAAGTGCCCACATGAATATCTGGAGAGTTCATATATTAATAATGTAATAAAACACCTAAAAGCTTAGAAAATCAAGAAGAAATAACCCCAAAGTTGAAATAAAAAGGAACAAGTCATCAAACTCAAGGTTGAAATTAATGAAATATAAACAAGAAAACAAGTATAAAAAACAAAGAATCTGTGAAGCTAGCTATTATTTCTTTAAAAACTAAGTAAGATCAATAACTATTTACTAAAATTAAGCTAAAGACTGAGAAAAGGGGGATCCAAAATAAAACAATGTAAAATGAAAATGAGACATCACACCAGATGCTAAGGAATTTCAGAAAGGATAAGATCATACTTCAAAAGTCTATAATCTATCTAAGTGGAAAAATTAATGGATTAAATTCTTGATACATATGACCTACCAGAGGTCATTCAAGTTTAAATACACAATTTAAACAGTCCCAAATGCCCCTACTAAAATAGAAGCAGTAATTACTAGTCTAACAACAACAATAACAACATCCAGGGACAGATGGATGAATTCAGTGAAGAATCCTACGAAATCATCAAAGAAAGAACTAGTTTTTATACTCTTCAAGTTGTGCCATAAAGAATTAACTGAAAAATTCCACTTTTGAAAAATTACATTGACAACAAGCAACAGAAATGCACAACAAAAAATAAAAATATCCAATATTCATTATGAACACATATGCAATTTTCTAATGAATTACTTAGAAAATTATTTTCAGACATGATCAAGTTGGCTTCACCCTTGAGATGCAAGAATTGTTCAAGTTATATAAATCAATAAATGTAATCACGCACAAACAGAAAATAAAGACAAAACACAGATGATTATCTCAGTAAATACAGAACAGTCCTTTGACAAAATCCAACATCCTTTCATGATAAAAGTCATAGAGAGGGTTAGACCTCAACATAATAAAGGCAGTTGATGGCAACATCACATCCAACATTATTTCAAACCAAGAAGTCAACACATTTTCAGTAAAATAAAGAACTTGTTAAGGATTTACATTCTCTCCATACCTACTCCATTCAGTAACTGAAAGCTCAGCTAGAACAATAAGACAATCGGAAGAGAAAATGGGGATCCATATAGAAATAGAAAAGCCAAAGTACCCTTACTTTCAGATGATACAATGTTATACATATTGACACTAATCACTCCACCAGGATATCCCCACAGCTCATTAACAGTTTTATCTAGCAGAAGAAAAATATCCAATAGTCTTCCCATACGCAAAAGAGAAATAAACTTAGAAAGGGAAACAGTAAATTTTACAATAGCTTCAAAAAACAAACAAAGAAACAAACAAACAAAAAACAACTTGCACTAGCTTTAGCAAAGAAGGTGAAAGACTTGTATAAGAAATTTTAAGAAATTGAAGAGGACATCAGCAGTTGGAGAGTATATATAAATTGCAGGATTAATAATGTGAAAAAGACCATCCTACCTAAAGCAATCTACAGATTCAATGCAATCCCCTCACAATTCTTCACAAAAAAAAAAAAAAAAAAAAAAAAAAAATTGAAAACCAACTTTCTGCTTCATAATGAAACACAAAACAAATTTAGGTAAAACAATCTTGAACAATTAAAGTGTACTGCAAATGTTACCACTGAAAAGACAGAAAGCCACCAGCATTCTCCTCAGTTGCAAGCCCTGGAGCTGAGTTTAGCAGCATCATTAGGGAATGACCCCCCCATCCCCTCACCCCACAATCACCCTCCCTCAGCACAGCCAACACCTCCCCACTGGTGCAATTGTCTTCTGTCCTTGGTAAAAGCAGAAAATTGATGTCCATCAGGTGATAAGTCCCCCACCCTTAAGCTACAGGAAAGAGACAACCAAGCGTTCACAGCAGTCAACAAGACACATAACAGATGTGGCTAGCTTATAACAAACAAGAAAGAATGCATTGGTCACTCATAACTGGACGAGTTATTCCTTTCATGTCAAAAAGTTCCTTTTCCTGATACATAGTCTTTCCTTTCTGATGAAGAAAAGTTATCTTCTTGAAGGATAGCATTCCTTTACCCCTTACCCAATCATGTAACACCAAGGCTCGAAAGTCTCAGCTTGTGCATTTCCCCTATATAAACCCCAAGCCCATAGACCAGAGGATTGCATTTCTAAGCTGCCAAGCAGGGAGGCTCCCAGGTTTGTCTAGAATAAAAAGATTTGTCTGCTTGCATCGGAGTTGTGGTCCCTGGTGGTTTCCTGGGGTTCTCATGAACTGGATCTAACACTATCCTAGACTGAAAGTTGTATCCTGAGAGCTAAGCAACAAAAACAGCACGGAATTGACCTAAAAATAGATACACTGACCAATACAATCAATTGAAGATGTAAAAATAATTCCATAAACATACTAAAATTTGACATTTTGTTTAGCAATGAAGCCAAAAATACACACAGTAGAGAATTTTCAGCTAATGGTGCTGATTGAATTCGATTGCTAGAGGTTGAAGAAAGAAAATGGAAATATTATTTTTATTATCCTACCCAAAAATGAACTGCATAAAGATCAAGGACCTCAACATAAGAATATATACTCAAATATAATATCAGAGGAAATAGGGGAAACACTTTAATTTATTAGCACTGGAAAAAAATCCTGAACAAAACCTTGTTAATACATTAAGACCAATGATGAATAAATAAGAACCCATAAAGCTGAAATACTTCTGTACAGCAGAAGACAAACACTATCCGGGGAAATCGAGAGCCTATAGGGTGGTAAAGATCTTTACTTTTTGGTCGAGGGTATACATTCATCTAAGCATTAGAAAAAGAATATTTAGAAACTCTAAAATTGAACACCAAGAAAACTACCTAATTAAAACAGAACATATAGATCTCTTAAAATATGAAACACAATTGTCAGGAAAATACTTTTAAAAGGCTCCTTATGCATTAAGAAATTGCAAACTAAAACTATTTTAAGATTTCATCTCACTTGAATCAAAATAGCCAAGGTCAATAAAACATGAGAGTTTTAATGCTGGTGAGGATATAAAGAATACCTTGCTCATGGAAGGGAAGCCCAATCACAATAAAAATCAGTGTGGAGGTTCCACAAAAAGCTGAAAAGAAATCTAACACATATCCCATTATATCACTCTAGGACATGGTACTGTCAGTTTTGTGCCAGCTTGACACAAGCTAGAATAATCTGAAAGGAGGAAATCTCAGTTAAATTTTTTTTTCAAAAAGATCCAGCTGTAGGGCATTTATTTATTTATTTACCTCCCACATCCCACTCTAAGTTCCCTTCAAAGTTACTCCCCATTGTCCCTACCCTTTGTCTCTGATATGGCAGCTCCCATCCCTGTATCCCCTGACCCTGATAAGTCAAGTCTCTGCAGAATTAGTTGCATCTTCTCTCACTGAGGCCAGACATGGTAGCATTTTGCTTTATGTGTTGGGATCTCAGATGTCCCCATGTATGCTTTTTGGTTGGTGGGGTATTTTCTTAATTGGTGATTGATAGGGGAAGGTACAGCCCATTTTATGTGGGTCCACCACAGGTTGATGGTTCTGGGTTATATAATAAAGCAGGCTAAGCAAGCCATGACAGCCAAACCAATACTTGGCTTCTGTTTTGTGCCTGCCTCCATGTTCCAGCCCTGATTGAATTTCTATCCTGATTTCCTTTGGTGATAGACATTTTTGTGAAAGTGTAAGCCAAATAAACTCTTTCTTCTCCAACTGGATTTTTGTCTATGGTGTTCTATTATATCAACAGGACAGAAATATATCCAAAGGACTCCACATCTAACAGAAATCACTGATATTATATTCCTAATAGCCAGAGATTGAAAACATCCTAGGTAAACATTGATTGATTAAAGGTTAATGAAAATGTGGTACATTTATAAAATGGTATATTATTCAGTTGTTAAGAAAAGGTGAGAATTGAAAGTAATTGGATGGATCTAGAAACAATCATTTTGAGTGGATTTATCTAGAGCCAGAAAGGCAGATATTGCCTGCTTTCTCTTACATGTGGATATAAACTTTAAAACTTTAGATATGTGTTCTTATTTTAGAATATCCTCAGAGACTAGGCAATTAAGGGACCACTGTAGAAAATGATTTTGCCTGAAATTAGGAGACAACATAATGCTATAAAGGAATAGCAGGAATACTATAATAAAATGATGGGTGAGAGATGGATGGCGGGTAGAGGATGGAACACTGAGAGAAAAACTAGCACTAAAAATCTTTTGAAAGCCACAAGAAAAGTTCATCCTGGAGTCTACTAAAGTATATGCATTCATATAAAAAAAAAAAAAACCTCAAATGAAGTTGCTGCATTATGAGGGAGAAAATGTACAAACTATACATCATATGTTACTAAGTAAAACTGTTAGTGGCAGGAAAGGGAACTATCATATTGAATCATTGGCCCAAGTCTTCCTACAGCCTTCTTGGTAGAAAGTATCATTATTTGCAATGCTACTGATTAGCCTTCATAACCTGATAGAGGAGACACGGTTGATAAATACACTACTTGTCTCAACTAAGATGGAAAATTTAAGCCCATCTAGAAGCTTCATCCTGACCAAGAAACATTCAGTTTTCTGGAAAGTACTATACTTGAAACAAGAGGAAAAAAAAAACATTCTTCAATATTTCCTAGATATAGACCCCAAAAGCAGCTACAAGTGTTCTGCCTGCAAGAAATATTGGCTGCATAGTGGCACAAATAATATGGGAGTAGCTAACCATTTTTTTACAAATGGTCTATAATAGGGCTCACTTTATTAGATGAAAACCACAACTCATACCTGTTAATGATGCCAAAAACCAGAGGGTAGATAGACCTTGTGCTAATTTGAAAATCTACTTCTACAGCACAACAATGAAATGTTTTATTATTATACTCATTACTTATGTTTTATTCACAACAATGAAATGTTTTATTATTATACTTCACAATAATGAAGTGATTTATTATTATACTCATTACTGAGAGACGCTTCTATTTGCCATTGATGATTTTAACACAGATATCCACCAATGGACAATATGCAGAGAATAAAAGAAGTTTCCTGATGCCTTTCTTCTCAATGCTCAGTAAACAATGTAGAAGAGAATGTAGAATTCTTTGAAGAGCTAGAGAAGGTAGACAACTCTATGAAAACAGTATTTCCATACATATGAGGACTAAGCACATACAAACTCAAAGAAATTTTGTCAGCATGCCTGATAGATTTGCAATTTCAACCCAGGCAGAAGTGCATCAGAGAGATGGAAAAGCAGACACAATGTCTCACCCCTAAACCAAAAAGCTATTTGCAAGTGATACCTCTTAGGAGAAAGAACAAAAGTTTTCTCCAGTGGAATGACACTTGCTATATAACCACACTACAAAGCAGGCCTCATGTTTAAGAATAGTTGGCCAATATAAAACAGCCTTCATGATCTTCAGGTATTTTTCTACTTCTCTTGTATCCTTTCTCTCCTATTACCTCTGGTGGGTGGTGTGCTACAAGAAAGGTTAACATGTGTAAGAACTATCACTAAAAATAAGGTTTGAAAAAAGTTATATTTATAGGGTGGGGAAGAGAGATAGAGAGACAGAAACAGACACAGAGACAGTGGGGGAGATAGAGAAAGAACATGGAAGTTGGTCTGGCTAGTATTGGGAAGATGTTGAGAGAAGGCAAAGAATAACCATGAAGTCACATCTCCTCACATGTTTTGGTAGAATTTATCCCTATAAAGTATTTTTCCCTGTATTTATAGCATATGGACATTGCTTCAAACATATTTTATAAAACATATTTTATACATTTGATTTTTCTAGAGTCAAAATTCAAAGTAGGTATCAATGATGTTTGATAATGTACCAGACATTGATAGTCACAGACAAAACAATTGTGACAATTTACCTATGAGTAACCTTTCCTTCAATGTCCACAGTAAATCAGCAGTGAATCAGTTTAATTCAGATGTAATTCTGAATGCCAGTATTTTTAATTATATTTACAATTTGAGGCAAATATTGACTCATAATGTTGGTATCCTCTTATGTGTCAAGCTTTGTAGGTATTGGTTCTGAGGGTCAAGCATTTCTCTTTCTGAAACAATGGCTTATTTGCATTTAATCTCTATGTTCCATTTATACATTCCAATATTCCCTATTCTTTATAGAATACTCATAGCCTCTAAACACAGCTTGTAACCTTTAGTGTGAATACGTAGATAGGAAATAACTTATTGAGCATTTCCTTATCAGTTGAATGAACTGTTTTGTAGAAGAGCTAAATCAAACTGTACATCATTGTCACTTCCAAATTTAATATTATACATATCCTCAGAAAGAGCTCAATTGGACTGTTCTTTTTGTTCTCTTACATGGAGTGAGTAATGGAGATTGTTGTGGGGGTTGTTTGTTTGTTGTTTATTTTGCTTTTTTGAGACACGGTTTCCTGTAACTCCAGTTAACCTAGAATGGAGTTGATAATGACCTTGAATTCACCCCATGCTAACATGTCCTAAGTGCTGTGATTACACCATTCCTTCCTAAATGAATGCCAGTTAATGTTAATTGTGAACTTGAGTAGACTGAGAGATCCCCTGTGCATTAGCAAAGTACCTTTCTGGGTAGGAATATGACAATGTTGTTATGAAGAATTGACATGGAAGAGAACAACTGAATAGGGACAATATACCCTGAATGTAGACTGTAGTATGTTGCAAAATAGCAGACAACAGATCATGAAAGAAAGAGGACAAATGAGTTAGTTGCCAGTGCACACAAACACCAATATTCTTTTTTTTTTTTTTTTAACCAATATTCTTGAGTGAGAAACTATTGTTTCTGTCACTGCCTATGAATATTGAACTACAGCACCATTGGTGTAGAATAGTTTGAGGAGACTTCAGCCACAGACCAGAACTACATATCTGTTCACCATCTTTCTCAGGCTTCATCTCTTGAACTGAGTAGATGGAAGGTTGTCTGCCTCTCAAGAGATTGTATATGCTACCAATTTTGTTCAGCTGGAAAACTGGATAACATAGCATATGCAAATATCATATATTATTCATAGCCTTTTAAAATAAAGCTTTCTTGTGCTTTCTTATCAAACACTGACTTTACTAGTACAAGACTTCTATGGTCCCAGTATGTCATTGCTCCAGATTAAATGTGAATTGACATTTGCTTTAGAAGACCATGACCCACTTAAAAAGTATTTTGCTCTACTTTATTTTTTGAAAACAAACAAACAATCAAACAAACAAAACAAAAACATTAAGAGCTATTTAAAAATCTATGTAATATTTGGAACTAGGGGTAAATAAAACATTGACCCATAAAACTTGAGGGTTTTAGAACTTCATTTTGGTAATTGCCAACCACATTGTTGGCTGCTATGCAACATTAGTATCATCAATTGTCCAAATATGTTCAGTTTCATATCTGGATTCATGCTCTGGCCATCATTGGGAAGAGAGGGCCCTTGGTCATGCAAACTATATATGCCCCAGTACAGGGGAACGCCAGGGCCAAGATGTGGGAGTGGGTGGGTGGGGAGCAGGTGGGGGATTGGGGAGGGTATAGGGAACTTTCAGGATAACATTTGAAATGTAAATGAAGAAAATATCTAATAAAAATTGAAAAAAAAACCCAAACAGGTTTACAGTACACAGATACTTAAAAATAAAGAAAATCCTCTTAAGAAGCCACTATTCATTGAAGACTATTTCTTCATTCATATAGATATTAGATATTTGACTAAACATATGAGAATGGTTGTATATCATAGTGTTACTGTTTTATGAGATTTGGAAAGCAAAATAAAGTAACACAACCACTTTGAAAAAAATAGTTATCTTAATAAAAAATAAATGATGTCATTCTGAGCATCAAAATGTACTGAAGTAGCTTTTCAGTTCAACATATATATATATATGAAGGTAAATATTAATTTTTCTACTACTGAACAATATTGACACATTTAAAGACTTAAACTTGCATAGATTTATTACTAAGTCTCAGGCTCTAAGTCATAAACAATCATTGTCTTGACTAAACTCTTATAAAAGGATTTGAAGAAAAAAATCTATACTTGCAATTTTATTGAGGTTTTTTTTTTTTNATGAAATGAAAATGGAGACATAACAACAGACACTGAAGAAATTCAAAGACACATTAGATTATTAGGTCTTACTTCAAAAGTCTATCCTCTACAAAGTTGTAAATTCTTAGGAAAATGGATAGTTTTCTGGACAGATACTATTTATCAAAGTTAAATCAAGATCAGGTAAACAATATAAACAGCCCTATAACCACTAAAGAAATTGAAGATATCATGAAAATTCAACAACAACAACAGAAACAAAAGCCCAGGTTTAGCTCATTTCAGCACAGAATTTTTCCATACTTTCAAAGAAGAGCTAATACCAATACCCCTCAAACTATTCCACAAAATAAAAACAGAAGGAACTCTGACAAACCCATTCTATGAAGCCACAGTTACCCTGAGAGCTATACCACATACTCATCAAAAGGAAAGTACTTTAGACCAATTTCTCTTATTAACATGGATGCAAAAATACTCACTGAAATACTTGTAAACAGAATCCAGAAACACTTCAAAAATCACACTCAATATGAACAAGTAGGCTTCATCTTAGGGATGCAGAGGTATTTCAATAAATGAAAATCTGTCCACATCATATGTTCAAGACATTAGATGCTTAAAAACACCTTTGAAAGAACCCAACACTGATTCCTTTTAAAAGTATGGAGCAGGGTGGGGGGAGGGTATAGGGACTTTCAGGATAGCATTTGAAATGTAAATAAAGAAAATATCTAATTAAAAAAATTAAAAGTATTAGAGAAATCAGAGATACAAGGCACATACATTGACATAATTAATATACAGCAAGCCTATAGCCTAAAACAAGCTAAACGGAGAGAAACAATGCAATACTACAAAATGGAAACAAAGTCAGGGAAAAGAGAAGGCTGTCCACTCTCTCCCTATCTATGCAATATATTACTTGAAGTTGTAGCCAGAGCAATAAGACAACTAAAGATCAAGGAGCTATAGTTCGTAAATGTCAAAGTATCATTATTTATGGATGATATGATATTAGACATAAGCAACCCCAAAAATTCTACCAGAAATCAATGACAAAATTCTACCTAATCAACACCTTAAGTAAAGTGGCTGGCTACAAAATTAACTCAAAGAAATAAGTAGTCCCTTCTTAAAGAATCACTAAACTGGCTGAGAAAGAATTTAGGGAAACAATATCCTTCACGATAGCCACAAATAATATAAAATATCTTGGTGTAACTCTAACCAAACAAGTGAAACATCTGTATGACAAGAACTTCAAGGATCTGAAGAAAGAAATTGAAGAAGACATCAAGTGATAGGAGGATCTTTCATGTTCATGTATAGGTAGGAATAATGAGGTAAAAATGTCCGTTGTACTAAAAACAATCTGCAGATTAAATTCAATCCCCATTAAAATTCCAACACACTTTTTATATAAGAGAGCAGATCTTTTGGATTCAGACTCCATCATAGAGAACCTGACCTAAGGCTGAACTTGAGTTAACTAACAGATAGCTAAAGATTTCAGGTTATGCCCCAACAAAACCTGTGTCTAGCACCAGTTTCCATGTTATTTGCCAACAAATTTGCACCTCCAGGTTACAGTCCTGCCCCCGACACTTTATATCCTAACAACCACCCATCAGAGAAAAGCAGAAGCTAAGTTTATGGTTTGGCTCCTACCACCAGCCAATTATGTTAAAGGCATAATCTACCAACTCTCCCACCCCAAATCAGATATGTGCCTGATTAGATACCTCCTTCTTCCCTGTATAAATACTTCCCTGAAACTGGGCTTGGGTCTGTACCCTTCTGTTCTACTGAGTTAGAGACAGTAGCATGCCCCAAGCTTGAGCTTGTAAATAAAGATTCTAGTATTATTGTATCACAGATGGAGAGATTTTGAGAATATCAAGAGACTGAACCACCAACAAAAGAACATAAAAAGGCTGGACCTAGTCTTCCCTGCAAATATGTAGCAGATGTGTAGTTTGGTCTTCATGTGGGTCAGGAATAACTGGATGAGGGTTATCCCAAAGCTGTTGCCTGTACATGGGATATGTACTTCTAGCTAGGCTTCCTTATCTGGCCTCAGTGGGAGAGGAAGCACCTAGCCTCTCAGAAACGTAAAGCACCAGGGTTGCAGGATACAAAGGCAGATCCCCACCACTTAGAGGAGGAGGGGAGAGGGGAGATGGGGGAAAGATTATGGGATGAGTTGCCCAGGAGAACTGCAATATGAATAAGTGAATAAGAAAATGAATAAGTAAAAAAACAAATTAACTAATTAATAAATGTTTCAAATATATTACTTCATGTCAAGTTGGAAAATATGATTTCACCTTCTATTAAATTTTCAGAAGATCCTCAAGGTCCATATGAGTTGAACTCATGGTCTCTGACCGTACTAATATCTACTTTTGCATCAATTGTTTCAAATATTCCTGATACTTTAAAATTTTTAAGAAACTTTTTTTTGACAGTTTACATTGCCTTTATGATATAAAAAAAGCTTGTTTTCAGAATGTTTTCTTTTTCTCTAATATTTATGATTATGCTTTTAAATCTATATTTAAGGTGATTTTTCACCTTGAAAGGAGCCATTAATTAAAAAAGAAAGCAACAACAATAACAGTAACCCCTGTCAACTCTTGGAACTTTCTATGGTATAGATGTGACACATTTGTGAATGAGCAATTATGTAGAAGGCAGACCAAGCACAAACTGCTGATCCATTATAAAATACCACTTCAAAAACTACATGGAAATGAAAAGTTTAGTATTTTCTTTTCATCTGTATCTAATCTTTCATAAAAGTTTTTGGACATTATTTCAGGATACTATTCATCACTTAATATATTCTCACACCGTAGTTCATTTACAAATAGAAATTATTGCTTGTACTTTTCTAAGGTTAATAATGGATATATGGCCAGCCCGAGAGAAACTCATGAATTGCTGGGAAATCAGTGTATCAGGGGCAAATTTTCAAGTGATGACTGAGAGGCTGTCATCTAATGACTATCTCTCATGTTTTGTTGGGGATACATATATACTACTTCATAGAATATCCTGATCATCAATTGCACGTAAAAATAGCATGGTCTAGAAAGTATTGAGGTGTCTAATACTCTTATTATTCTTCAAAATAGTGAATGTTTCATGATTTTGTTGTATCCTGCCCTATTTAAGCATTCTTCATTATGAGTATCGAGGTAAATGATTTTAATTTATAATATATATTATTTTACCTTTGAAATTATAAATACAACATTCCAGTTTATATTTGCCAGCCAACACCCTCACCACATACCTCTCCCTGCTCTTTTATCATGCATGCATGAATATATATATGTGTGTGTGTGTGTGTGTGTGTGTGTGTGTGTGTATAAATATATGCATGTTTGTATATTGCTAAATATAACCATTTTAAATTTAGTCTGTATATTTGTGGCGCCATGAAAGGAAGCCTATTTTGGTTGAGTGTGGCTTATTTCAGTGACCCAGTAAAAAACTCTACAAGGGATGGAACAGTGAGCCACATTCCCAGAGACAGGTGCCTGACACCACAGAGCCCCCAACTTCATAATTCTGTGACTATAAATCATGCAGACAATGTGCCAAGCTTCTTGCATTCTGGCTACACTCCACCCCCACAGTTACCTGACTATAGCCAGGTATGCTCCTCCCCATAGTTACCTCTTAACAGTAAGATAGTCCAGCCCACTATAAAAGGGGCTGCATGGCCCCTCCTCGCTATCTTTAAGCTCTCACCTTTCTTACTCTCTTCTCTATCCCTCCTTCTCTCTCTCCCTTCCCCCTTCTCTCCACGTGACCATGGCCAGCCTCTCTCCCTCCTTCTTTCTTTCTCTTTGCATTTCTACAATAAAGCTCTAAAACCATGGACTGTTTCTGTTCATTAATGCTTAAAAGATGGGATAACCTTTCCCCTAATGAACCGCGTCTAACCTCCCACAGGAAGGCCTTTCTGCTCTCCAGCCATGGACCTGAACAAGGACTCTCACCCGTGTAGGAACCACCCAACACCCCCCTCTCCCTGCTATTTCCTTCCTCCCTTCGGCTGCAGGGATGACCTGGTCACCCCCAGGGCCCCCATTTGTTTTCAGCTCTTCCACAGAGTCCAGTGGTGTCTGGGATGCCCAAGACTGAGAACCTGTCATCTCTGGTCTCTGTGAGGCCCAGAGAGCTCAGGTTGCTCCTTGTCCACCCCGGCAGGCTGGGTCCATAGCTTCCCACAGCCAGGCACCCACCCAGGGCCGCATGGAAAGCGTGTGGCAGCGCTTCTGCATCTGCCTACACAGACCACCAGAACTCTGGCTGAATACGGGTTTTCTCCCACTCCCTCTTTCCCCCATGTCCACTGCCCAACATATATTTCTATCTATACGCATGTTTATAGGGCTGACTGGCACTGAATAACCAATTATTGTGATCTTTTCTAAGGAAGAACACAGCTTTTGTGCAGAAGTGATGCTTCCTGGGCTTATCTCCATCCAATCTGGCATGTCCATTAGTAGCATCCTTGCTTAGTTCATGTTTTGACAAAGATGTTGGTAAGACTTTATTGGTATAGGTTCTGATATTACTGGAAAACACAGTCTTACAGAAAATCCCCCATCATCCGCATCTTATATCTATCCAAGCCCCTTTCCACAGTGTCCCTTGGGTCTCCCATGCACTAGTTTTTGTATCAGTTCCTGTAACTGAGCGTTTTTCCTCCCACATCCCAAATCCCCAACTTAACACATTGGAGGCTTCTTACGTATTAACAATGCTCATAGCCTTTGGCTGAGCTTCTTTGCCGACTAGCTTATAGTAACTTATTTGACCCTTTTAACCTATTTGATGTCTGACATATGTCTTGTTACCTCTCCTAAATTTCATTAAATCCAAATTCATTAGAGTCCAGGTAACAAATCATTCTGTACCTGGCTATCTCGCAGAGATCCAATCTCTCTACCAGAACTCCCACTTTCTATTTCTATTTTTTTTTTTTTTTTGTCTTTTGCTAATAGGTCATCAGCTCTTTCTTGACAGTTTATGCTTCCACACAGTACACAAAAGATTGTCCCTACAGTATCCATTGGGACTATGTTCTCTGTTCAGATAACTTGCCCCATGCTCGTCTTTCTCTATTGCTCACCCCATATTAGCAATATTTCCATTTTACTTTACTGGTTTCTGTGTTTACCACAGGCCATATCTTCACATCTGATTCCCTATTATTTTTGAGACAGGGTCTCTAACTATACTTAGACTGGCTGGCCAGGGCTCCCCTGTGGTTCAATTGTCTTAACTCTCCCCCTCATGATACTGTGATTACAGAAGTGTATAGCCAATGCTAAACATTTGTAAGGATTCTGAGGTTTTGAATACAGTCATCATGTTTACACAGCAAGTTCTTTACTCACTGAGCCATCTTTTCATCAGAGGTTAAATTTGCTATTGACTTATTTCTCTTCTCTATTCTACTTCCAGTTTTCTTCCTGTTGTCTTTGGTGTCATTCTCCTCAAAGACTTTCACTTACTATGTTATTTGAGGGTATGTTTCTAGGAGAATACAATGTAAGACATTGAGGCATAAATATCTTTATACTTCAGAGATAGATAAAATATATGTCAGATAAATTCTTTAACCCTATTCTACAAGATGAAGAGTTTTATGACCTGGCACTTTCCTTGTAATTATTATTCATCAAATTCCCTAATTGCCCTAATGTATAGTCCCAATAACTATCTTACTTACCTTTTCCTGTTTTCTTGTTTCATATAGGATTTCTTCTATATAGCCTGAAAATTTCTCTATTGGTTTCCAGTAGTGGGTTTTTTTTTGTTTTTTGTTTGTTTGTTTGTTTGTTTTTGTCTTGAATAAAAGATTTATTCAAAACATGAACTATAAAATGAAGAGAACAACAGATTGGTGAATGGCAGTAAATATCAAATTACGTCTAAATGTATTTGTTAATTCACTTATATACTTTTGAGCACCTGATATCACTTACAACAGCATAATAATTGTAAATTTTCTAGGAAAAACATCCTTTAAAAGTCTCTAAATGAGTGACAAGCTCAATTCTTTAAAAGAAATGCATTTATTAAGAAAGACATCATATTTGTTGGAGCAAAGTCTGTTGTTTTTTCATAAACATCAAAAAGAAATGGAGTTATCTATATAAGTAAGGCCAAAAAGGTTAGTATATATCCATTAGAGGAATATTAAGGATGTCTTTAAAGGGGATTTTAGCACTTAACATCTCCTGTATATTCGACAAAAGGACAACATCTGACTTAGCTTCCTTATATCCAGATTAAATTATACACATAAGTGTTATCAAAAATGGAATCTGACTTTAAAAATAAATTAGTTACTTTTCTAGTTGCTATGAGCAAATACTGCAACTTAAAAGGGAAAGGGGTTATTCTATTTTCCAGGTAAGCTAATACAGGAAGCGAAATCAAGGTGATAGGAGACCAGCTGGTCACACTGTTTCTTGAGTCAGCAACTAGTGAGAAAACAGGAAGTAGGGTAGGGCTATAAACTTTTAGGGTCTCACAATGACCCAGTTCCTCCATCAGGGATCTACCTCTAAATGCTTGTCTAATTTCCTAAGCATTTCCACTAGCAAAAGACCAAATATTGAAATTCAAAATACAATAAAGAATATTTCATGTTCAAACCACAAAATATGACATTCATACTTTCATAGATTTTTAGACTGATAATACTATTAATCCTACTCATTAAAGATATTGCATGATATAAATTCTTTTTACCTCATAATCACAATTGAACCACTGTGGTTACATATGCAAACCTAATACATGGTCAAAGAAGAGGAAAAAAGTAGAAAGCTTAACAAAGTACAAGTTTCTCGTCATGTGCAAATGGGATTTAGTTTTGTTTAAAGCTAAATCTAAAGTCTAGTCAGGTATATTTTGAAATATGACACTACAATCTATAATGAAAGGCTAAGAAACTGCATATATTATGTAAAATTGTGAAATAAATTTTGCTGTTTTGACCTTTTGGAAATATCTTACACAAATGTTCACTCATTTCTTTCTTTCTTTTTTTTTTTTTTAAAAAATTATCTTTACTAGTCTTTTAGAGTCCAGTAGTTATCCCTATCCTGGTCTGCCCTCCTACAGTTCCTCATCTCATTTCTCCTCCTGCCCAGTCCCCATACTTCAAGAAGATGTCCCCACCCAACCTCACCTTCACTTCACCAGGCCTCTCCACTCCCTGGGGCCTCAAGTATCTCAAGGGTTAGGTGCTTCTCGGACTGAGTCCAGTCCAGGCAGTCCACTGCTGTATATTTGTTGGGGGCCTCATACCAGCTAGTACATGCTGCCTGGTTTGTGGCTAAATGTCAGTGATCTTGGGGATCCAGGTTAGTTGAAACTGCTGGTATTCCTATGGGGTCACCCACAACTTCTAGCCTTTGTCTAATTCACCCATACAGGTCCTCAGCTTCAGTCCATTGGTTGAATGTAAGTATCTGCATGTCAATCAGCTGCTTGTTGGGCCTCTCGGGGACACTCATGCACAGCTCCTGTCTGTAAGTATACCATAGAATTAGTAATAGTTTTTCTTGATTTTCTTGTGTTTCGCAAATTGTATCATGGGTATTCTAAGTTTCTAATATCCACTAATCAGTGAGTGCATATCAAATGACTTCTTTTGTGATTGGGTTACCTCACTAAGGATGTTATCCTCCAGATACATCCATTTGCCCAAGAATTTCATAAATTCATTGTTTTTAATAGCTGAGTAGTACTCCATTGTGTAAATGTACCACATTTTCTGTATCTATTCCTCTGTTGAGGGACATCTGGGTTCTTTCTAGCTTCTTGCTATTATAAATAAGGCTGCTATGAACATAGTGGAGCATGTGTCCTTATTACCAGTTGCAACATCTTCTGGGTATATGCCCAGGAGAGGTATTACTTACAGTCATCTATAGGATGGAATACAGGGCCCCCAATGGAGGAGCTAGAGAAAGTATCCAAGGAGTTGAAGGGGTCTGCAACCCTATAGGTGGAACAACAATATGAACTAACCAGGACCCCCAGAGCTCATGTCTCTAGCTGCATATGTAGCAGAAGATGGCTTAGTCGGCCAACAATGGGAAGAGAGGCCCCTTGGTCTTGCAAACTTTATATGCCCCAGTACAGAGGAACACCTGGGCCAAGAAGTGAGAGTAAGTGGGTAGGGGAGCAGGGCAGGGGGAAGGGTATAGGGAATTTTTGGGATAGCATTTGAAATGTAAATAAAGAAAATATCTAAAAAAAATTAGTAATAGTGTCAGGCCTTAGAGCCTCCCCTTGAGATGGATCCCAATTTGGGCTGGTCACTGAACCTGTTTTCCCTCATTCTCTTTTCCATTTTTGTCCCTACAGTTGATTTAGACAGGAACAATTCTGGGTCAGAGGTTTTGACTATGGGATGGCAACCATTCCTGCCCCTTGAATCTTTGTTTTTCTACTGGAGATAGATTCCACAAATTTCCTCTTCCCATTGTTCAGCATTTTATTTAAGGTCCCTCCCTTTGAGTCTTGAGTTTCTCACCTCCCAGGTCTCTGGTACATTTGAGAGAGTACCCCACACCTACTGCCCCAGGTTGTATCTTTCTATTCATTCCATTGCCCCTCAGGGCTTTACTTCTATTCTCACCCCCAATATCTGATCATGTTCTTTTTCTTTCCCTGTCCACTCTCTCACCCATGTTCCTCTAACCCTCTGCCCCCATGATTGCTTTCTTCTCCCTCCCATGTGGAATTGAGGCATCCTGACTTGGGTCCTTCTGCTTGTTAACCTTGAATTCTGTGGATTGTATCCTGGTTATTCTGTATTGCTCAAGAGTGGTATGGCTAGGTCCTCAGGTAGATGTATTTCCAATTTTCTGAGGAATCTTCAGATTGATTTCCAGAGTGGTTGTACCAGTTTTCAATCCCACCAGCAATGGAAGAGTGTTCCTCTTTCTCCACATCTTCTCCAACATGTGCTGTTACCTGAGTTTTTGGTCTTAACCATTCTGATTGGTGTAAAGCTCTCTTCTTCTCAGGGTCATTTTGATTTGTACTTTCCTGATGACTAAGGACTTAGAACATTTCTTTAAGTGCTTCTCAGCATTTGAGATTTCTCTGTTGTGAGTTCTCTGTCTAGTTCTATACACCATTTTTGATTTTTTTTTTGAGCACTAGATTCTTGAGTTCTTTATATACTTTGGATATTGTTCTTTATCAGATGTGGGGTTTATGAAGATTATTTTTTTCTAACCTGTAGGTTGCTGATTTGTTCTATTGACTCTGTCCTTTGCCTTACAGAAACTTTTCAGTTTCATGAGGTCTAATTTATCAATTCTTGACCTTAGAGCCTGAGCCTTTGGAGAATTTATGAAATCTCCCTCACCACCAGCCACACACCCCCACCATGCCAATAAGTTCCAGCCTCTTTCCCACTTTCTCTTCTATTAGATTCAATCTATATGGTTGTATTTTGAGGTCCTTGACCCACTTGGACTTAGCTTTGTTCATGGTGACAAATATGGACCTATTTCGTACATACACTCATTTTTCTACATACATTCTGCCCAGTAGATCAATACCATTTATTGGAGATGCTTTCTATTTTCCTTTGTATATTTTTGGCTTCTTTTTCAAAGATCAAATGTCTATAAGTGTGTGGTTTTATTTCTGGCTCTTGAATTATATTCCACTGATCAACCTTTCTGTCTATGTACCAATATCATGCAGTTTTTATAACTATTGCTCTATAGTATAAGTTGATGTCAGGGATGTTGATTTCCTAGAAGTTCTTTTATTGTTGAAAATAGTTTTCCCTATCCTGGGTTTTTTGTTATTCCAGATGAAGTTGGAAATTGCTCTTTCTATCTCTATGAAGAATTTAGTTGGGATTTTGATGGGATTGCATTGAATCAATAGATTGCTTTTGGTAAGATAACCATTTTTACAATGTTAGTTCTAGAGATCTATGAGCATGGGAGATCTTTTCATCTTCTGAGATCTTCCATCGATTTTTTTTTTTTTTGAGAGATTTAAAGTTCTTGTCATACAAATCTTTCACTTGTTTGGTTAGCGTTACCTCAAGATTTTTTATATTATATGTGACTATTGTGAAGGATGTTGTTTCCCTATTTTCTTTCCTAGCCCATTTATCATTTGTATTAATGAAGGCTAGTGATTTGTTTGAGTCAATTTTCTATCTGGCCACTTTGCTGAAGTTGTTTATCAGCTAGAAAAGTTCTCTGGTTGAATTTTTGGGGTTGTTTATGTATGCTACCATCACATCTGCAAATAGGGAGTACTTGACTTCTTATTTGCCAATTTCTATCCCCTTGATCTCCTTTTGTTCTGTTATTGCTCTAGCTAGAACTTGAGTATTGTATTGAATAGATACTGGGAGAGTGAGCAACCTTGTTTCATCCCTGATTTTAGTGGGATTGCTTCTAGTACCTCTCCATTTAATTTGACTGTCAGTTTGCTGTATATTGCTTTCATTATGTTTAGGTATGGGCCTTGAATTCCTGATATCTCCAATACTTTTAGCTTGAAGGGATTTTGTATATTGTCAAGTGCTTTTTAAGATCTAATGAGATGATCATGTGATTTTTTTTTTCCTTTGAGATAATTTATATAGTGGATTACCTTAATGGATTTTCATCACCTTCACTGCTCATCTGAAGACCCCATAGTCTAAAGAGCTCTCAGGAGTTCTGCCGCACAAATGTTCACTCTTTATTCATTTATGTATCTCAGCTTCAGGTGTGTGCAACATATAGTGACACATTAAAATAGAACAGAAGCAAACACCATAAGGCATACTATATACGACTTTTGATATGGCTATAATTGTTGAAAAACTAAAATCTAAATGTTAAAAGGAATGTAGAATAATGTAGAAAGAATGCAAGAGGAAAATGCAAGAGGAAGGAAGCAAAGGAAAATGGTCTCTATATGAGGGGCTATGAGAGTTGGCTCTGCTGATTGATGAAAACCTATTTTTGTTATGCATGCTTCTACCAGTTATGTTTAACATAGGAAATATCCAATATGTGGACATAACAAGCTAGTCATACCATACAAAGTACATGTTTTCCCAAGGGTTATTTTTTCTCAAATGTCTTTGAGCAGGGAAGATGAGAGGATCACCATCTGAGAAAGAGCATGGAATCTAAAACCTTTATCAGAAGATGTCACTACCAACATAAATTAACTTCAGGGAGCAGGCAATAGGTATTTCAATAGATAATAAGCAGGATGGATCTGATGCTAGAGCTCGTATGCTCAGACAGAAGTCCTGATTTAACTGAATGGCCAGGAGGTATGGTCAAAGACAGAGGCAGAGAAGGTCGCTTCAAACAAGTCATCAAAGACAGAGCACATTTGGAGTGTGGAGGGGAAAACATGTGGGAGAGAATTATAGCAATTGCCATCTGCTTTTCCCTCCCTTAGACTAAACTGTCATTTTTTAAAGAGAGCCTGAGAAAGTTTATAGGGGGAGGGTGAGAGAAGCCCATATTTTCAGTTAAGGTACTTATCATCAGCCAAAGTCAAAATTATCCTGTCCACTTTCTTCTCAATCTCTATTTTAACCCAGTGTTTAGATTTTATTTTTTTATGCGAACTATCCCCATCTTAACACCTAGTATTTGTTGGGAAAAGAAGTTGGTATTGCAGATATACCATCTTAATGAGCATTATCTTCAATGAGTACAAAACAGGGATAACACATATTTTAAATTTCAAATGGGGTTAAAACCCCACAGAGAATCAAAATCAGAAGAACACATGGGCAAAAAGGACCACTAAACTAAGTGATGGATTGCATTATCACAGTCTCCCAGGTGCAACATAAACAAAACATGCTGCTCTTATGGACTGAGAATAAAATGTAACTTTGCTTATTGAATATTCCAGTGGCCATCGAATATTTGTCACTGTAATCCCCTTATGAGTGAAAGAAAAGGCAAATAATGGATTCATCTCAGACAGAAACATTTGGTTTATTATCTTTGTTGTCTCCTGAACTGTGACAGCAGTTCCCAGCAGATGTTGGAATTTTTGTTGTGATGCGTTACACAGATTTCTGTATAAACCTAGCATCAAATTCTCTGTGTTTGCATTTATGTTTTGTTTTTCTTCTGACTCTTTGATTGGAATGATATTGCTATTAAATTCACTTAGATTTTATTGAACATCCACATGACTATAGCACACACCTGTATAATGCAAAAGGCATTCCAAATGGTAAGAACATATTTGATGTTTTTAAAATAACAAAACACTCTTATTTTATAATAAATAAGTTATCACCTAAGAAATATTCCATTTAGTCTTTTATTGTTATCTATTTTACAAAATTAGGCAAAGTTTTAACTCCATTAAATCTCAGTATCTCCATTCAGAAGATGAATAAAATAAAATATATTTTTAGATAGTTAAAAACATGAAAATAATACTTGGCAAGAGGCTCATTCATTTCTTTAGACCATGTACACAGATAGAAATAAGAAACCTGTAGTTAAAAATCCAGATTTTTTTTGAAGAAAATATTTCTCAGAGAAATATATTTTTCATATATATATATATATATATATATATATATATATATATATATATTTGAAATATATACACATATATTTCTAAGTAAAAGAAAAATATTTCTATGGTAATGCTCAGAATCCTTTTCCATGTCAACATCAAATGCACTCTCAACCCAGTCAAGCAATCAGGCTGCTCTTGATATTAACAGAGCTTGATACTAATGTTATTACTGTCCCCCCCCCCCCCGCATATTGCCCTCTTCTACGTTCTCTTTGGAAAACACACATTGACCTCAATTTTCTCTGAATCTGTGATCAACAGCTCTGTGTATAAATAACTAGAGATTCACAAGCAAGTACATATTTTATTTTTATTGCACATAAGAAAAATCATTTTCCATGATTTCTCCTTCATTAACACATTGTATTTGTTTTCTTTTTTAATATATGGAGTTCTCTGAACTGAACAGTTGTGACCACTACTCATATGCTGTCATGAATCTCTAGTTGTCAAAGTGACATACTTGAAGTGAACAACCAGAAAGTTCCTAAGTCTTAACCATTCTACCTCTTAGAAAAAGATTAATGCATCAGAGATAGAACTAGGAGGTGGCCAACTCCAGTCAATACATGAGGACATAGTAAGAAGACAGAGGGCTTCATCAGCAACTGCTGCCCATTGCTGTCATCATCTCTTGATTCTCTCTAGAACAGTATGCAATCTATTTCTGTTTGTTTTTTTTTTACGTGAATAGCCCCAAAATATTTAGTTGTTATAGCCACACAAATAGACTAACACAGTTAGGTTAAATGACTTATGAACTTAGCATAATCATTATAAGAAGTTTGCAAATGTTGGTTATGTAAACAAGGCAAGTTCATTTGCTGAAAACCACAGATGAAATAATGGTATAAATGCTTCAAAGGAATAAAACCAATGTGTTTAGGCTACACCATTATTATTCACAGACTAAAGTCTAGAGCTAGGTCCACCAAAAAGAGAGGAACTGGCCAAGCCAAGTTTAGAAGTTCGACAATCATGTATGTTGCTTAATTTTCTATTGACTTGACTAGAACACGAACTTCCATTACTTCAGATTTAACACTTACTCAGGCTCAATTTGGAGTCTGATCCAAGTCAAACATACTTTAGATGCCTCAGTGAAACTATCTGTACATATAATTTAAGTGGAGAGTTGACTGAGTAGAAGATTGCACTACATTTGAGTTAGGAGTAAGCTGAGAATCCCCACTGTGTAATAATCCCTGTCAGTGACAGCTGCTGTCACTACTGTCTGAGAGCCTCATACCTGTACTTCCTTTCTAATAACTTCCCTTGTCTCATCCTAAGCAGCACTTCCACTTGTGTAAGGCAGTTCCTGCCCTGAATCTCTCACTACTGATATCTGGCTATATCTGTAGCTTTTAACGGTTGCCAAACAATGCACACAAATTGGGATACTTTTAAGTCCTAAGCAGAGATCATCTCCATCTTTACAAATAACTGGAAAAATCTCTAATATCTGAGAGTAATCAGATTTCAGATATAATTATAAACATTAACTGCATCTTTAACTCCTGTAGAGAAAGATGATTCCTACATATTAAAAGTTAAAGGAATATGGAGAAATTCTATTCAGTTGGAGTTTGTGTGCAGTCAACTAGCCCCAGACTTATGCAAAACAGTCCAAAGAATCCAGTTCTTGTTCTGTTGTTCAACCCCTACTTGTATGAGTCTTGGCTCACAGGTAAGATTTGGCTACAGAACTAATACAATAAGATAAACTAAACTAAACTAAACTAAACTAAACTAAACTAAACTAAACTAAACTATGTCTTCTCTACGACCAAAGAATAACATGCCAAGGGGTGAACTCTAAATCTGAAGGTGGAGAGGGAAGGGGCAGCAAACGTGTTGTAGGCAGTGCAGAATTGGTCACATGACAGTTTTACATTTTAAGGGATAATGAAGGCCAAGCTACTCTTAGAAATATGAATGATGGAATCTAATTTAAGTATTAGTATGACCTGCGATACTATGTGGAGTGGAAAGAGGATTTGAAAAGTCAAGAGAGAAGCTTAGGAGACCTAAGACTGACATTTATTATAGTTCTCTAGGTGAAATACACATTCAAGTGCACATCCCTTACAGTAGAGTAATGAGCAGAGTGTTCTAGGACGCTCTTCCTTAGCTTATAGATAAGGATTGGCAAGGTCTCTAGAGAAAGGAGTCACTTATTAAAATTCTTTAATATCATATTGTCCAAAAATTCCATGCTAGCTAGGGTAGGAATAATGGGATTGCCCATTACATCCAGCATCACTCTACTCTACATGCCCTATGCTTATTGGGGGGTCCATACCAAATGTTCTTTCATTCATGCATCCAGAAGACACAGCAACCTCAACTTTCCAATGACAAAGAAGATGAGAGGCACCTGGGAGGAAAGAGTGAGGAACTGAGTCAGAGAAGTTAGTCTGCAGATTCTTTACTGTTCTGTGGCTCAGTGGCTTTATAGAAAATAAATGGTTGGCTGTTTATAGTAAATATTCAAAATGAGCCTGTTCTGGTCCACATAGGTCAGTAGGACAAATAGAGTGATTCTCTCCATTCTGATCACTCTTGGTAACAAAGGTCTTTAAAATTCCTTCTAAAACAGTTCTATCTGTGCACACCTGTTATCTCAGCTCCCAGGAGGCTGAAAGCTGAGGTTTACTCCTAGTTAAAACTCAGCCCTGGATACACAGTAAGTTGAAGGCCTGCCAGGATAGTATACAAAACGCCTATCCTTCAATAAAATAAATAAATAAGCAAATGGACAAACCCTAACTCCTCTGACTCTTCTATATTCCACATGTACTCTGCCAACCTATCAGGACCCAAATCTATAACCTGTGCTGGTGGAATTGTATTCATCTTTGCAATGAAATATAGAATATGATAAAATATCGGTTCTTATTTTTGTACTCTTGTGTTTCTTTTTAATAAAATATTCAGACATAGAAACAAAAACAAAACCACCAAAATAAAATGTTCAACAGTTTTTTTGTTCGATTCTAAAATGCTTCTCTATTTTCCACTACATTTTCCCCAGATCAAGTTGGATTCATAATTTGATTTCTTTTAATAACAAGGCTATTTTTGACACTTAACTTCTACGTATTCTAGAAACAGACAATAGAATAAAATAATTTAAAAGAGACATACCAAAAATCTAAAGATGCAATAAATAAACAAGAAAACAAACAAACCAATAGGATAGCTCAGTAGCATGGCTCAGCATGTAAAGTGCTTTCCATACAACCACAGGAACAAGAGTTACAGAGAAATTAACATAAATGTTCTGTGTTTGGGCTTGAAAGAGCTCTTAGCAAGTAAGAGTGATTACTTCTCCTCCAGAGTACATGAACTCAGTTTTCAGTACTTACTTCAAGCAGCTCACACCCACTTATATAAAGTTCTAAATAATTGAACAATAACTTTTGAATATCAACATACATATGGAATATAAACAACACACACATTAACACACATGTGCACACACAAATACATGTACACACAATTTATTAAAATTCATTCAATAAGGCTAGGTGAGGTGGCTTATACTTTTAGTGCAAGAAATAGGGGTTCAGAGATTGACATGTTCCTGGAGATTCTGACTAGCTGTAGTGGTTTGAATGACAATGACACCATGAACTCATTTATTTGAATACTTGGTCCCCAACTGGTAGAACTATTTGGGAAAGATTAAGAGGTGTGGCCTTGTTGGAGTAGGTGTATCACCAGGGACATGCTTTAAGGATTAAAAACCCTTACTTCTTTCCAAGCATGTTTTCTCTGCATCCTCCTTATGGATCAGGATTTGAGCTCTCAACTGTTCAATCACTTTGCCATCATAAAGGATAACCCTCTAAAACTATAAGCCAACTTAAATGCTTTCTTTTTTAAGTTGCTTTGGTCATGATGTTTTAACATACTAATAGAAAAGGATCTAGATACTACCCATTCTAGTTTAATCACTGAACTGCAGAACATACATATAAAACTTGACATCCTGGTGTTATTTTGACAAAAAAGAATTAAGAAAAAAAAGTCTTTAGAGATTCTATCAGTTCTACAACACTAAATTGTGTACTTAAAATAGCTTGTTCAAGACAATAAACATGAACATTTAGGATATTTTCTAAGCTGCTGTGTTTTGTAACGGGCTTCTCATTGTGATGTGAAAACTGATGGAAAATTGAGAAGCTGGAACCTAGATGGAATTCCTTAGATCTTTGGTGGTACTGCTCTTAAAAATGAATTTTGTATGGTTTCCAAAATTCCTGCTTCACTCCTTAGATGCTTTTGTAGAAATATTATAATTATGAAATTCATTCTACCTCTCAGGTACCTAACTTACAGTACAGATAGGTGACCACCTGTTCTTCCATGCTCTCCTAACATTACCATCAACTGCAAAGTGGCAGAGCCAAACAGGCTCTCATAAAACCTCAGCTGACCAATGGCATGCAGTTGTACTTGCAAGCCTACATCTAATTATAAGTTAACCATCTTAGGATTTCTGTTACAGCAATAGAAAATTGATGGCCATACAAGTATTATACTGATAATAGAACTAAAAGTTTTCAAAATATTTATAATTTCTTAGTTTGTTATAAAATTACTGAGTATCCATATGGTTTCAGACATGATTTATGATATTGCAGATCTATATGAGATGCATAAATCTATAAACTGCACTTAGAATTTTTAGGAGGCAGAATAAACAAGTAAGTTGGAAAATATTTAAGGTGAGTTCACATAGTATATATTGTACCATTAAGACAAAATGCATTACAAATACGTGAGAAGGAAATACTATCAATTATGCACTCAACAAGCCTTCTTTATTAGCTGATGTTGGCTGAACTTACAAAATGGATCATTAGACTACACAGAACTATTCTTTCTAAAAGCAACATAAATTTAACCTTTCTAAGTATCACAGTATAGAAGATGAGGCAGCAAATATAGATTCGACAATTATTTAACTTTTGACTTGGAAGCCCATAAGAAATTTAAAAATCTGATGTCCCTAGAGAATTGTCAAAGATTTAACAATAGATAATGGAAAGGTTATCTGACACTTCACTTCTAAAGCAAAAAAAAAAAAAAAAAAAAAAAAAAAATCATTTCATGCATTGTTCTCGTCAACTGAAGAGATGCTGATGCATATGTCATCTCTTCACAGAGCTAGCAATATGGAAAAAGAGGCTACATGGTATACATTTGTTTCTGAAGTATGACTATGGGGCTAAGCCTTCACATATCGTCTAGGTTTCACAAGTTGTCTGATGGCATGTAATTGTTATCTACCAGTGTGGTTAATGGATTGGATAAAAATATGACAGATGACAGATTCTACAAGGGCATCTAATGGGCTATATTCAGGGAAGTGAGCAGGGCTGACTTGTATATGTTATTGCCCCAGGAGGGGATTTAGCTTTAACATTGTACTGAAACTTCTTGTACAAATATGTAACACAGATCAATTAACGATTTTGTAGAGGTTTGGTTTTTCCCCCAGAGCTGTGAGATATATATATATATATATATATATATATATATATATATATATATATATATTCCTTTACAGATTTTTCCCCAGGAGCTATAATTGAAGTGAAGGTGCTTTTGATAGATGCACACATAAATCCTCTTTTCTTAACAAACTCGGATATAATGATTAAAAAAAAAATGCTACACCATCCACACTTTCCTCCACATTAAGCCTTTTTACTTTTATTGCCAATTTATAACTGTAATCTAGACTTGATCAATTGGCAAAATAACAGACTGCATCATTTAAGGAAATAAGGAAAGATAATAGTAATAAAAATGGCCATGTTTTACTTTAATGTATTGAAACATATCTTGGCTGTCACTCATCAGTTTCATGACTTGTTCTGCTTGCCCAGAAATTATTCATAAAGATTACAGTGAATTTCATGTTCTAACACATCATCTGCTTGAGAAATTTGCCTGATTTACACTGTTAAATAACATATAGTAAATAATGTATATTGAAATTTAATGTGTTTATATTATCTAATGTATATTTTAATATAATTTTATTATCTAATACATACATTTTTTAATGCAAATTTGAAAATGACTAAACATTTTCCACATCGCCACACAATATGAAAATTCTACTTTTAATTCAAGATAGTTTCTATATAAATATAAGTACTTGGAAATTCTAGCTTAAAGTCACTCCAAATTATTTTGTAAATATGACTTGAAGAGAAAAAGAAAGTTTCACAGGTTATTTTTAAAAGAAATAATTTTATAAATATATGTGACAAATATCTGAATTATTGAAACAACACTCTATCAAATTTAAAAACCATTAACTATGTCCCTATGAAAATCTAAGACAAGGAATTAAAAGCAAATAAACTATATTACATGAGAAAATATGAAACAATAGTGTCTCTTCTCTGATCATTGAATGTTTCCTGAGACTCAAAAGAACACCATGTAACACACTCTATTTCTAAACACATACAAAGTAGTCCACATTTTGTCTGATCCCATAGTCAGCAATTCAAAAATTAATTATCTCCTCTCAAGAATTTAATTTAGTCTGTCTTTAGCATAATGTAATCATATGTAGAAATTCCTGGAGTTTTTGTTCACCAAAGTTCTTTACACCTCATTCTATATGTGGTATTTCCACTTTGCCCTAAAAAGCAAATATATAAAACATGAATATATAGTTCATATCTTTGAACTCATATAGCAAAGCCAAATCTGTTGTGCCTACAAGTACTAATAATGCATTAGTATTCTGAGAGTTGCCATAGCAACACATCACAGACTGAGTGGCTTATCCCACCATTCTTGCAAGATGAAAGTCCAGAAGAGAGCTATAGGTGTGTCTAGTGTTTGGCAGAATCTCTCCTGGGTTTTCCAGTGGTTGTCCTACCACTAATGTTCTGATGGCCTTTTCTGTATACACACATTCCATTCTTCCCACTGTAGGTTCACCAGTATTATTAGGTTCAGGCCCATGCTTAAAGACTTTGATGCCATAATTATCTCTTTAAAGACTCTATGCTCAACATAGTCATCTTGTGAAGTTTTCAGAATTTGAGGTGATATCATTCAGGTATACTTATAATAGACAAGATAAAAATATGTTGTATTACTCTATCTTCAATATCTTTACAGATATCTTTATATATTTACATTTTTCTATATTGCCTAGTTATTAGAGTTGAAATGCAGTATTTTAATTTTATAGATTTGTAATTTTAGATATTATAAAAAATGAATGAAAGGAAATGTGGAAAGAAAATCCAAAATCCACCATAAATAACTCAATACTAAATGTAGCCCTTATTTATACATCATATTTGTGTATTATGGAAGACAGTATGTAATGTATATAGGTAGCTTTTCCACTGAAAACATTCTAACTCATATTCATTTATGTCTTATCAAGAGACATTTTGGTTCTATAACTTCCAGAGGTTCTGGGCAAAGAATCTCTGTGCATTCAGCCTGATTGTGAAGCGTGAATTTCCCTTGAGCCTGGATGTCCTTCTTTAGTTGTGCCACTTTGTAAGAGATCACAGTTGTTTGCATCCCATTGTGGCTTTTACTCTTCAAGTCATTACAGTGCACAAGGCATTCTCTCTGACTTCAAAAGTGTCACCAACAGTAGCTTTATAACTACTATTGTGTCCACTGAGTTTAAAATGTAATCCTTCATTAGTGTTCTTCTCAAGTTACAGAATGCAAGCTCTAGTTTACACACACTTCTAAAAGTTCTGCTCTGGAGACACAGGATTTCTAGTCAGGTAGACAGTGTTGTGATTGTGGTTGCTGAGTGGTGATGTCTATGTCAAAAGGAAAACTGAATTCACAGCCTTATGTTTCTCACATATTATACATCATGCTTCAAAGGATCTTGCCTCTCTGAATGAGATGGAGAAAGGGCACAGCAGAGAGTCCAGTAATCAAGAAAAAAAAAAATAGATAGTATCAAAGTTCTGGCAACAGTCCCAATTCTCATCCAAATAAAGCTATATCTCAGGAGATCATCTTCTTTCTGGCAAGTAGAGTTGGCTAATGAGTAATTATATTTCCAATTTCATGCTATCATTACAATTTGCACATTGACTGTAACCTGTATTATGTAAATTATCCTTGAAACGTGTCTAATGTAAAAATTTAAATTCATAGTATTGTCCACAGACTGTGATTTATATGGTAACTGTAAGACTTCTGCTGTAAGATTTGTCCAGAGTCCTGCATCAGGACATCTGGTGGAAGCTAAACTTCACCATTCAAAGCTTTTCTTTTCAACTTCTACTTGTAACTTTATTATATTTGCTTTATTGTAATATATTTAAAACACAATTATATATGAGCAAAACAACATAAATGAACTAAAAGTTATTCAGATGATAGAAGATAGATAGATAGATAGATAGATAGATAGATAGATAGATAGATAGATATCATAAGCATACTTATATATAGGAGTAATAATAATTAAGAAAAGGATGCTATCAAATTGAAAGTGGGATTATCAGGGGAGGAGTTGTATGTAGAAATCTTCTAATTCTATTGTTGCTAAATTTACATTAAATTGTTTCAGTTTATAAATCATGAAAGTACTAAACTATTAGGACTTAAAAGTAAAAGTTCTGGGAGATAGACAGGCGGGCAGTGGACCCCTTCCCTTCTTGTCCACAGCACAAGGCCCAGAGGCGGTGCACCCGACCAGGTTTCTTGTAGGATTCACCTAGCAATCTCGGGAACACTGGTGAGAGGAACACACATCTGTTCCAGTCCAATCTCGTGGGACCTGAGTCTGCAGCCAGGAGATAAACAGGCAGGCAGCGGACCCCTTCCCTTCCAGTCGACACCTCTCCAGCGCAGGGCCCAAGGCCTGGGTGCTGTGCACCCACCCAGGTTTCCAGCGGGAGTCTCCTAGCGATCTCAGGAACACTGGTGAGAGGAACACACATCTGTTCCAGTCCAATCTCGTGGGACCTGAGTCTGCAGCCGGGAGATAAACAGGGCAGCAGCGGACCCCTTCCCTTCTGGCCCACACTGCTCCAGCACCAGGCGCAGGAGACACCAGCCAGGAGAGTGATAAAGGCCCAGAGCAGGACAGACTCTTTCTTCAGGTCCAGTCCC
>LR753677.1:0-22103 GCA_902729485.2 Mus minutoides | reverse complement strand
AATTAGCAAGTTCATCTGGAATAACAAAAAACCGAGACTAGCTAAAACTCTTCTCAACAATAAAAGAACCTCTGGTGGAATCACCATGCCTGACCTCAAGCTGTACTACAGAGCAATCATAACAAAAACTGCATGGTACTGGTACAGCAACAGACAGGTAGATCAATGGAATAGGATCGAAGACCCAGAAATGAATCCAGACACCTATGGTCACCTGATCTTTGATAAGGGAGCTAAAACTATCCAGTGGTAAAAAGACAGCCTTTTCAACAAATGGTGCTGGCACAACTGGCAGCTATCATGTAGAAGACTGGGAATTGATCCATTCTTATCTCCTTGTACTAAGGTCAAGTCTAAGTGGTTGAAGGACCTCCACATAAAACCAGAGACACTGAAACTTATAGAGGAGAAAGTGGGGAAAAGCATTGAAGATATGGTCACTGGGGAAAAATTCCTGAACAAAACAGCAATGGCTTGTGCTGTAAGATCAAGAATTGACAAATGGGACCTCATAAAGTTGCAAAGCTTCTGTAAGGCAAAAGATACTGTCAATAACACAAAAGGGCCACGAACCAATTGGGAAAGGATCTTTACCAATCCTAAATCAGATAGGGGACTGATATCCAATATATATAAAGAACTCAAGAAGGTGGACACCAGAAAATCAAATATCCCCATTAAAAAGTGGGTCACAGAGTTAAACAAAGAATTCTCAACTGAGGAATACCGAATGGCTGAGAAGCACTTCAAAAAATGTTCAACATACTTAATAATCAGGGAAATGCAGATCAAAACAACCCTGAGATTCCACCTCACATCAGTAAGAATGGCTAAAATAAAAAATTCAGGTGACAACAGATGCTGGCGTGGATGTGGAGAAAGGGGAACACTCCTCCATTGTTGGTGGGAATGCAAGCTGGTTCAACCACTCTGGAAATCAGTCTGGTGGTTCCTCAGAAAATTGGACATAGTACTACCAGAAGATCCTGCAATACCTCTACTGGGCATATATCCAGAAGATATTCCATCTGGTATTAAGGACACATGTTCTACTATGTTCATAGCAGCCTTATTCATAATAACCAGAAACTGGAAAGAACCCAGATGTCTCTCAACAGAGGAATGGATAAAAAAAATTTGGTATATTTACACAATGGAGTACTACTCAGCTATTAAAAACAATAAATATATGAAATTCCTAGGCAAATGGATGGATATGGAGGCCATCATCCTGAGTGAAGTAACCCAATCACAAAAGAACTCACATAATATGTACTCACTGATATGTGGATATTAGCCCAGAAACCTAGACTACCCAACATACAATTTACTAAACACATGAAACTCAAGAAGGAAGATCAAAATGTGGACACGTTACCCCTTCCTAGAATTTAGAACAAAGCACACATTGAAGGAGTTACAGAGATCATGTGTGAAGCTGAAGACAAAGGATGGACCCAATGACTGCGGCTGCCAGGGATCCATCCCACAATCAGCCACCAATCATAGACACTATAGCATATGCCAGCAAGATAGTGCTGAAAGGGCCCGGATATAGCTGTCTCATGGGAGACTATACCAATGCCTGGCAAACATGGAGGTGGAGGCTCACAGTCAGCTATTAGATGGAACACAGGGTTCCCAAGGAACGAGCTAGAGAAAGTACCCAAGGAGCTCAAGGGGTCTTCAACCCTATAGGTGGAAGAATAACATGAACTAACTAGTACCCCCTGAGCTCATGTGTCTAGCTGCATATATAGAAGAGGATGGCCTAGTTGGCCATCATTGGGAAGAGAGGCCCCTTGGTCATGCAGACTTTATATGCCCCCATACAGGGGAATGCCAGGGCCAAGATGTGGGAGCGAGTGGGTAGGGGAGCAGGGCCGGGAAGGGGGAGGGTATAGGGAAATTTCTGGATAACACTTGAAATGTAAATGAAGAAATTATCTAATAAATGTTGGAAAAAAAGTAAAAGTTCATATATTAAAATTATGTTGTAATAGCAGAATTTTGCATTCCTCTCAAGCTATATTTCCGCAACATCTTTCAGTTATATAAGCTGTTTCTTTAGTTCTTTTTCAATAGTTGTCTTTAAATTACATCTTAAAAATAATTTATTTGTGACAATACCATACATTCATATTGTGTTCTGGTTACTCTCTTCCCACCTTTTCTTAGTCCCTTCCAACGTCTTCAACTCCTTCATCTAGCTAACTCCTCCTTTCAAATATTCATAGTTTTGAGTTTTGTTTGGTAACACACTTATTTTAAACAATGCTACCTGTGTGATACTGGATTACTGGTGTCTTTTGGTACCTGATAGGGCCACGATTAAGTACTCCATCCCACATATTTTCGAATCTGATAGTAACAAATAATTCAGCAATTAAGGGTTAAGTACTTGGGCTTATTATTTATACCTGACTGTTGATATGTCCATTCTTGTCCAGAGCCAGAGCATGGATCGATCCATTGCTGCTATGAATTCATAATTGCGATGGCTTTGTCCTGTTCAATTTGCAGCCTCTCTCCTTCTCTTATGGATTTACATTCTTTGTAACCACTCTTTTTAGAGTGTTCTCTGAAGAACAGGAAGGAACTTATCTTATATCTTGGGTCTCCTAAATTATTAGGAGGCATCTCAACCCAGGCACTAGTTTTGTTTGTTTGTTTTGTTTGTTTCCCATTGTTTTATAAGCATGCATGTATCTCCTTTGAGATATCTATTCAATAAATAGCAAAATGGTAAATAAAAATGAATACTACAGTGTTGCTTGAACAATTTAAATGATAAAAATGTTAACAAAACAAAATAGGCATTTGTGAAACAATAGTCATTGTATGTTTGTAATCGAGTCTGTATTAATATTCCCCTGAATTGGAATTATGGAATTTAACTGTTGATGGTAGATGAGAAATAAGATTTGTTTTGGTCAATTGAATATAGTTATATTTAATATTTAATATAATAACTAATTAAAATGATAAAATACTTTAAAATTAAATAAACACATCAAGATTCCCAAACTGCTATTCACTTTTCTTTGAAATAATGACCCAACATTCAGCAAGACAAATCTTATTATCATAAGTTCTGTTGCATCTTTTTCTTCAAAATTTGTGACATACACTAAAACTGAATGGTAAACACAGTTTTATCTTTGAAAACTACCTTGAGCAGCTTAGATAAACTAAGCATAAGGTCTGAAACTTAAAGTCACAGAAAATTTTCAGTTAGTAAAATTGTGAATGTAAAAATGTAGAAAAGCAGCCATCTTGTCCTACACATTTCTGTGGGGGTTAAAGCTCTATCAGATGCTGCTGATAAACTGCCCCTACTCCTGTGATTCTTTCTACACTGCCGACATGTTAACCCTTCATCCACACTGAATCTTTTAGCTAGAGTTTTGTTTTTTTTTTTAACCAAGAATTTGCCTTGATCACAAATGACTAAGTATTTGTTTATTAGAAAAAGGTATAAGACATTGAAGGAAACATACCTTCAACCTGATGATAGACATTTTTTTCTATGGGATATGAAAATAGGAGACAATTTTAGGGTATACATTAACGCCTAAGGGTTTAACAAGGAAGTCAGATTATTTTAATCTTGGACATATTTGACCTAGAGGTCTCTGTAAATAAATCTATGTACTTAAGGTTCTTTTCAGGAATTCTAGTAGTATAAATCAAGAATGAAAAATATCAGAAATTATTTACAAAGAAAAATTTAAATTTCCTATTGACAACCAATATATAAAGTAAGAAATCAAGAAGTACTTTTTTTATTAGATATTTTCTTAATTTACATTTCAAATGCTATTCCGAAAATACCCCCCTCCCCCCTCCCTGCTCCCCTGTCCACCCACTCCCACTTCTTGGCCCTGGCGTTCCCCTGTATTAGGGCATATAAAGATTGCAGTACCAAGGGGCCTCTCTTCCCAATGATGACCGACTAGGCCATCTTCTGCTACATATGGAGCTAGAGACACGAGTTCTGGGTGTTCTGGTTAGTTCATATTGTTGATCCTCTTCTAGGGTTGCAGACCCCTTCAGCTCCTGGGGTTCCATCTCTAGCTTCTCCATTGTGGGCCCTGTGTTCCATCTTATAGATGATTATGAGCATCCACTTCTGTACGAGACAGCTATATCAGGGTCCCTTCAGTAAACACTAGCTGACCTATGCCATAGTGTCTGAGTTTAATGACTGATTATGGGATGGATCCCCCGTGGTGGGGTAGTCTCTGTATGGTTCATCCTTTCATCTTAGCTCTTAACTTTATCTCTGTAACTCCTTTCATGGGTATTTTGTTTCCTCTTCACAGGAGGAATGAAGTATCCACAAGCTGGTCTTCCTTCTTGATGTTCTTGTGTTTTGCAAATTGTATCTTGGATTTTCTAAGTTTCTGGGCTAATATCCATTTATCAGTGAGTACATACCCAATGACTTCTTTTGTGACTGGGTTACCTCACTAAGGAGTATATCCTCCAGATACATCCAAGCTTCTGTAAGGCAAAAGACACAGTCAGCAAAACAAAAAGGCCACCAACAGATTGGAAAAGGATTTTTACCAATCCTAAATCTGATAGGGGATTAATATCCAACATCTACAAAGAGCTAAAGAAACTGGACTCCAGAAAAACAAATAACCCCATTAAAAATGGGGTACAGAGATAAACAAAGAATTCTCAACTGAGGAATTCCAAATGGCTGAGAAGCATTTGAAAAAATGTTCAACATCCTTAATCATCAGGGAAATGCAAATCAAAACAACCCTGAGATTCCACCTCACACCAGTCAGAATGGCTGAGATCAAAAATTCAGGGGACAGCAGATGCTGGTGTGGATATGGAGAATGAGGAACACTCCTCCATTGCTGGTTGTACATTGCAAGCTTGTACAACCACTCTGGAAGTCAGTCTGGCGTTATCTCAGAAAATTGGGCGTAGTACTACCAGAGGATCCAGCAATAAGAAGTACTTTTTAATATTGCAAAAGAACTGAAACATGCAAACAAAAGACCCCCAAGATACTAATGAATAATGTGCAACATCCCCATCATTCATTCATTGGTGGCTGGGATATTTACCACTACCAACACCAGAGAAACAGGACAGTCTCACAGGCTACCCCACAAAGAGCTCGAAGTCTAAATCTCAGGGAAGGAAAATAGTAACACAGTCAGAGAAGAACTAGGTGAAATAAAAGCTAAATGAATTTAAAATATTAAATAAACAGAGCTATTATTAATCTTTTAAAATATAAGCAAATAGATAGAATAAGAAAAATAAAGGACTCAAACCTACAAATGGAAAGGGAATGGGGCCACATTACTTTAATTCTAACTCTCTGGAAACAAAGGCAGGAAATCTCTGAGTCCAGGTCAGTCTGGTCTACATGAGAATGTGCTAGGTAACCCAAGACTACACAAAAGTCCCTGTCAAAAAAAAGTAGTATTAAGCTACTTAGCTGACACAGAAATTCTTCAAGTATGTGAACAGCCATATGCCAAAATCTTGATGACTAAGAGACATTCTCACATTTCCCTACACAGACACCATACTATAGTTGATTCATAAAGAAATGGAAAATGTATAAAGAACAATAAATACTAAAAAGATTAAATAGATAATAAAACAAAGGTAATACCAAAGAAACCACCAGACCTCTTGTCTTCCTACCAAGTCATACATAGCATCTAAAAAAAAAAAAAAAAAAGGTAATATTAATTTTCTTTTAAAAGAATTAAAAAAGAAAGAATTTTTGAAAACACATTCTATGAAGCCAGCATTACATTAACACCAAAATCATGCAAGGACACATTACAAACACAAGATCAGAGGCTGGAATGCTAGATGAATAATCAAAAATAACTCTCAGCCAGGTACTAAGATGCTGACTCCAACATCACATCCAAGTGGCATTAACTGTGGCCAGGTGAACATTTCAGAAACACTAAGAAAGTTCAATAGCATGCAGGATGTACAGAACTAACAATACAGAATAAATAATTTTTACTAATCATTTTATTTGTTTACTTTTCAAATGATATCACCCTTCCCAGTTACCCTTCTACCAACCCCCATCCCACTCCCCTTCACCCTCCTCCCCTTTGCCTCTATGAGGGTGCTCCTCCCCATTCATCCACTCCCTCTTCACCCTTCTAGCATTTCCCAATGCTGGGGCATCAAGCATCCCTCATCCTTTGATGTCAAATAAGACCATCCTCTACTACATATGTATCTGGAGTCCTGGTATACTCTATGTATACTCTTTTGGTTGGGGTTTTAGTCCCTGAGAGCTCTGGGTGGTCCAGTTAGTTAATATTGTTCTCCTTATGGGGTTTAATTCCCTCAACTCCTTCAGTCCTTTCCCTAACTCTTCTACTGGGGTCCATAGGCTTAGCCCAATGGCTGGCTGTGAGTATCTTTATCTGTATTGGTCAGGCATTTGTAGAACCTCTCAGGGAACAACCATACCAGGCTCCTGTCAGCAAGTGCTTCTTGGCATCAGCAATAGTGTGGGGGGTTGGTGTCTGCAGATGAATGGTAAGGTGGTCTCTGGATGGCCTATCCTTCAGTGTCTGTTCCATTTTTTGTCCCTGTCTTTCCTTTGGACAGGACCATTTTCTGGGCTTAAAATTTTGAGATGTGTGGGTAGCCTCAAAGTGGCAAAAGAAAGTTTCTTTAACAAATACATATGACTAGAGGTAAACGTAATTTTTTTTTAAGTCACATTAGATTTAATCATAGAAATATAAATCAGTTAGACTGGTTATTATGAGAGATTCAATTTGACAAGTATTGGGGTGGACAAAGGAGCCTTTGACACTGTTAGTGACAGTCTAAAACTAGTACTGGTACTATATAAAACACAGAAATACTCTTATCCCACAATTTGGAATATATCTAAGAAGATAAGTAAGTCAAATAGATATGCACATTCTCACGATCAGTGCAACACTAGCAATAATCACAAAGCTAAGTATCCATCAGAGGATTAATGGATGAAAGAAGCTAGACATATGTACAATGGAACACTATTTAGCCATAAAAGATGAACTCTCATGATTTGTACCAAGAGGGACAGATCATGGTGTAACATGGAATAAGTCAGAAAATGAAAGACAAGTACTGAATGATGACACTTCATATAGAATCATGAAGAAATAGACCTCATAGAAGTTGAGAATACAGTGGTGGTTACCAAAGACTGGTGATAGTAAGAAAGAGGGAAGAATGAGAAGGGGCTGATTAACTGGTTACTGTTAGAACAGAGTAAGAATGCTCGTATGCTCTTGTACATTACAGTGACTTAGTTGTGATACAATATCTTGAAAAAAGCAATGTAAGGAAAAAAATTATTCAGTTCACAACTCTGAGTTGTTTCATTGCTATAGGAAGCCAGGTTGGAAGAAACTTGAAGCACTTAATCACAGGCATCCAGAGTTAAGAGCAGAAGACAATTAATTATCCTGTGCATGCTTATGCTCAGGCCAACTTCTCAACTCTTAAGCAGGCCAGGATGGTTGGCTAGGGAATGATGCTACCCACAGTGCACGTGTCTCACATCTCAATTAAGTACATCACAATAATCCCATGCAGAACTGTCCACAGAGTTACCTCATATAGACAACCCTTTGCCCTCCCTAAGTAAAAGATTATGTCATATAGACCATGCTAATCATCAGAGTGTCTATAGTTAATAATAGACAACAATGTCTTGAAATTTTTGAAAATAAATTTAAACATTTTTAAATGTATTTATGAGTTTTGTTTAATTTAATAGAAATGGTAAAAAATTTATTTGTAAACACAATATGACAACCTATTAGCAGGTACAATTTTACATTTATGATTCAAACAAAAATTTAATAATATTTTAATCACATCAAAATAAAAAATGATTTTGTGATTGTTTTCACTATATATGTATTATTTGTTTGGTAAATTATCTTCAATTTTGTATACACTTTTTGATTCTGCTATGTTGTAAAGAAAGTTCTTGGAAAAACTATGAGATGGTGTTTAAATTCTTATTAAGTGTAAGAACATAAGATAATGTCTCACCTCAGTTCCTCTAACCTTACCTGGAAGCAGGCATTACAATGGACTAATGATAAATACATACATATGAACTTCGCATAGCAGATAAAGCATGTTTAAAGTCAGCCTTACTATGTGTATATTCGATTATAAAGCAAAATGTTTCAAACCTTTCTCACTTTTTTATATTTTTATTATTGCTTTGAATTTTACTTCCATTCTTATCAAAAAAGAAAAAAGAAAGAAAAAAAGTCAGTCTACCAGGAACTCGTGCAATTTAAGAGTTCCTGACTCCTAGAACACAGTGCCTGGGGCAGCTTCAGGCCTCTATCCAGTAGGTGTGCTCAGTCCTCTTCCAGGAACCTGAAAATGAGGTTAGGTGTTGATGTTAGCTTCCCAGAAGCTAGCTGTCCTTTCCTGTTTATTTGCATTGTAGTGTTTTTATTTAATTATGCATTTTGACTTCAAGAATTGGAAAATTTTTCCTATTTTCCTGAATTATCATTTTGTATAAATTGGCAACATTTAGACAATACTTATTTTTTCACCTACATTATTCTTTTTTTTTGTCTCTATAGTAAATGTTACACTAGCGATCATATGTATCAATTTACCAATTGAATATTTTTAAGCTCTATAAAGAATTGGAAGAGGCTGTGAAGGGAGAATAGTTGGGGAATCTAATTTAGAGAAAGAAAGAAAAGTATTAAAACAATATTCAAGTTTACAAATTAAGCCTCTAGGTAACATTGTTCATATATAAATGCACAAAGCTCATGAGAATACGAAACATACAAACAAATTATTTCAAGAATTATGGGGGAGTCCATATTAACTAACAATCCATGCATTATTGTATTTCAGTGTCTTTTAAAAGACTCATTGTTTCACCCATTGCATGATCTAACGGAATATATGAAATTTCAGTAGCATGGAGAGGGGGTTCCTGGCAGGGGATTCATTTTAAATCTTCTGTGAAAGCTTGGTGTTCATTAAAGTGGAGGATTAATGACACTCTCCACTAGAGCTGAGTATAATGCAGGCAGGTGTGCAGCTGTCTGAGCTGCTCCGCAAATCCACCTTCATCTTGACCAGCTCCTTCCCTCTCACTCCAGGCTAAGCCTCAGAGAAGAGACTCCAAACCCTGCCAGATTTCTCAGTGCACCTTGTGCAATGTGCTGATTTGCCAAAGGACAGCACAAAGTTGCAGGAACTCTAATTTGTTAGCTGACATTTAGAAAAGAAGTAAAAGTGTTGTGGTCTCTAAGATGAGAGAAGGAAATATCTTTTTTTTAATTAACTGAATAAAAGTTCTTGTGTTTTGCTTATATCTAAGTCTAGAAACTCTAAAATGTACACTTTTTCCCTTTAAAATTGCCCACAGAGAGTAGGGTTAGCTAGCAAAGGAGAGAGTTAATTAGTTGTAGAAAATAGAAGCAATATTGAAAGATTATTTGAATGGGATAAAAAGCATGAATGTTAGCATACCAGAACTTGTGTGTTCATGTTCATGTCAGTATGTGTGTGTGTGTGTGTGTGTGTGTGTACAAAAGATCAAATCACTGTATTGTCATTTTAGTTTGCCTGCTCTTACTGGCAAAAACGTTGTTGTTCATTTTACATAGCATTTCTACTACCTCTCATATAATCTTGTGCATTCCTTTCTTCCATAGACTGAGGAGTATAATAGAATCCTAGAGCCTCTTAAATCATAAGGATGAGAATGAAGGCTTTCCCTTTGCATGATAGGACACAGAAGCAGGAAGGCTGCTGCTACCTTTGTTCAACTTGAGTTGAATTTAGTCACAAACAAATCCCCACCATAAAGGAGAGATTGTATAAAACTGCACCCGAATATTAGGATATAAGCAGAGTCAATGCTATCTGTAGTTAAAAAAAAAAAAAGTTTTAGAAACAGTGCATGTGTCATTGTTAAATCCAATAGAAAATAACTCAAAGAACGTTGAATCAACCATTTCAACTGCAAATCCATACTACAAAATTTGAACTGGATTTAGAATGTGCTATCTGAAACATTAAATTTTCTGTCTCAATTCAACTGAAGGATTTAAGAATAAAAACTGGAGGAAAAAAATCCCTATTTTCTTTTGTCCGTTTCCCTCTTTGACAGCAGAAATAAAAGGGAGTGGTTGGAGAGAGGATTAGGCTGGATCAATGCAGTGAAGTCCTGGCAGGGGCAGCCTTGAGTGACAGCAGGAGTCATGCTCTGTGTGGGTTGTGCCCTCCCCAGGCACAGCTTTGTCTCTGTCCCACTTTCTCTTTACCTCCCTCTCTATTGTATCGCACTGCTTCTGTGTGTCTTTTAACACTACTCTCCCTCTTCCTCTTTTTTATTTCATCATAAGCCTGAGAGTATACCCCATGAAATCGTCTTCAGCTTCTTCTCCTTTCTCACATACTCAAAATTGCTTTAAAATAATCTCACAGACACAATGAATCAAAACCACCACATAACAGCTAATATTAGTTTCGTCTTTAATTTTTTTCCAAAATTTCTTTTCTGTGTTTGAATTTTTTTTCCAGCATCTATGTCTGTGAACCACTTGCATGTTTGGAGGACATGCAGGCCAGGTGAAGGATCTGGATGCAATGGGATAGGAGTTACACACACTTGCAAGCTATTATGTGGCATTGGGACTCAAGCTTAGCTATCCTGGAATAGAAACAACTGTTCTTAACCATTAAGTAATCTCTGCAACCCCTTTACCTCCATTTTAATTATGAAATTAAAAGAATAAATATATGGCATGCCCAAATACATGCATGCACACACACATTCTTGTATGTGTTCATTCATAGATGCATATATATATATATATATATATATATATAAAACAAATGTGCAGTCAGATTAGCTGTGGGTATGAACATTGTTTGAGGCTAATAAAACAACATACTTTGTTTTTTTGTTTATTTTGTGAGTTTTCCTTAGCTACTGGATTTGTTGAAGTATTTCTAATAAGGAATTAATAAAATCCAACCTCCTTGTTTTGGAAAAAGATAATAGTTTTCTGTCTTTACATTTTTTTAAAAATTCATTTTACTTTCTGCGTGGGTGTGTGTAGAGGTCACAGAATAACATACAAGGATGGATTCTCTTCTACCATGTGAATTCTGGGGATCAAATTCAAGTGCTCATGTTTAGTTGCAGGTGCCTTTACACAGTGAGCCATCCATCTGTCCCTAAGAGTTCTCTTTATTTAACAGATTAACTTTTGCCTAAGTTAGAATAAATATATATGCTAATATAGATGGAAACATAAAATGCTCTGCTTTTATCTAAAGAAAGTAATCATTCTGTGGTGGTTGAATGAGGATGTCCTCCACAGGCTCATAAAGTTGAATGTTTAGGTACCACAGAGGGACACTGTTTGGAAGCATTAATAGGTATAGGAAACATGGCACTGAATAGGAAACATGGACTTTTGGAGGAAGTGAGTCACTGGGTGTGGGCTTCAAGATTGCCAATGTTCATAGTAAGCCCAAACTCTGTCTCTCCATCTCTGTCTCTGTCTCTCTTTGTACTTAGGCATGAGACAGTGAGCTGGATGGAACATAAGGTCAGCCATGAGCCAATATGCTCTCTAGGGCTTTATATTTCCATACCTCTTAACTTAAAAATGTGAAATTGGGGATTTCTGGAACCCCAGAGAGATAAGCCTGTAATTGACCTGGATACAATTATTGACAAATTCTAGTATCAGGAGCCTGTGAGGTTGTTTTTTCTAGCAAAGACCAGGAAAGTGACTTTATTGCACTCCTTAAAGATAAAACAGAGCCGCAAAACAGTAGTATTAGTTTCCACTCTGATGTATAGGCTTCACCTACTTTAATTCACTCTAACATACTATGGATGGTGCTGTTCCTAGAAGCCTATATACCTTAACAGAAGTCGAATATAAACATCTCTTTGTGGCATCCTTTCAGTTTTAGCAAGTCTTAATCACTTTTAATCAGTCTAAACTTCTAATGTTATATTATTATTTGTATTATCTATGCTTTGGTAGCAATGTTAGTTCAACAGGACTTCAAAAGATACTGGAAACATTGTCTTTGTGTGGAAGCTGGAAATATTTCACTCATGAGTTAATGTCAAATAATTTTTGCAATTGAGAGTAGTGTTAAAATACTCTTTAAACTCGACATCTCCAAAATAATCATTTAAATAATCTAAGAGTTCTGACATCAAACGACAAATACCATCAACATAAGAAGATAGTTTCCTCTCTCCTGTCTGTAATAACATTTCCACTTCAAAATATTGGTAACATCCATTCCAACCACCAATCTGAATTCCATTTATTTTTTTCACTTTCAAACTGATGTATCTTCAGTGGGTTTCTGATCTAAAATTTTGTGACATTTCTTCTTTGAAATAAGTTTTGAGCTGCACACGATGAAACGAAAATTTGTTCATATACTTCTCTTGAATAACTAAGTACATAAGTACTCATTTTGCTGAGTAAGTTTTGAAAATTCAAAAAAGAAGTGGCATGCACTTTGCATACGGGGCCATGCTGAGGACACAGATGGCATTGACCACAGTGATGACGCTGTTCATCAAATGGCCTTCCAAGGGGATGCTCTCAGACAGCACATGAAAGACAGCAGTCCCTGAGTGCAACGTTCATAGTGCCAGCTCCCAATCAATAGTAGCCTTCAGTCAGTTTAATGTTCTACTGAATATTAATTAATAACTCATTTTGTCTAAATTTATATGGCAGAATCTACCAGCTCATTCTCTCGACTATAAATTTTTATGTCTGGGAAAGAAAAAGCTTCAGAGAAGATGGTTTTTAGCACTAGCATCTCTCAATGACTTTTCCCTACTAACTCGTCTCATATCATACACTAGTTATTCTGACAGATATTAAAAGAAAGGAAAGCATACATGAACTTCTTTTTTTTTTTTTTTTTTTTTTTTTTTTTTTTTTTTTTTTTTTTTTTGGTTTTTCGAGACAGGGTTTTTCTGTACAGCCCTGGCTGTCCTGGAACTCACTTTGTAGACCAGGCTGGCCTCGAACTCAGAAATCCGCCTGCCTCTGCCTCCCAAGTGCTGGGATTAAAGGCGTGCGCCACCACGCCCGGCTATGCATGAACTTCTAATGTTAGGCTGTATCAGGAGGACTGTTTGCAGCAGTTTCAAGGAGGGTACAGAGCAAAATATCCCTATTGTCACAGGTTTAAGTTTCTGAAGAAGTTAATAGACTGCCATACACAAAGCTAGTGCATGTCATTTCTCTGAAGTTCTCCTTTCTCTTTTATTTATTTCAAAAATATAGAGCATGTTTTATGTGAGTTATAAGCTGAAATCTGGTTCCAACTAACAATTCTGAATGGGTTAAAAAAGCAATCAAAAAAGAAGGTTGATTATTTTACATTGTAAGTAGACCAAAATTTCAGGATCCCAGGTTAAGCAAAATAAATCATTAAAATCTTTTTCTTGAACAAACATGTTTTCTCTATTTTCTGTTTTGTTTTGAGTTGATTGGCAAATGTACTTTAAAACTCATCTCTGTTTCTCTCTTTATAAATGTTGAATTTAGCATAAAACTGCAACACTCAGTGATTCCTGGTTTATTGTTATTGCTATTAATGACAAACTTCTACTAGTTATATACAACACAAGGCAGACAATACTGTTAACTAGAATCATATCCAACAACCATCAGAAAGCAATCTCTTGTAAATAACTCCCAGCAGAGTGTCTAACTCCTGACAGATCTTGCTTGCTTTGAACCCCAAATGGAAGGAGCGTATTTCTACTGCAGTCTCATTCTGATTGCTTGGCTTATCACCCAGAGAATACAGCAAACTCCGTTTTCACAAAAGCATGCAGGCAATAGAGGTTTTCTTTCTTTTGCCTTCCCCTGTCTTTTGCTAATATGGTTTTGTCCTTTCTTTCTTCCTTTTTGAGAACAACAGAGCAACATTCCATTAAGGGTCTGAGAAACTGAGTGACCTAGTAATCAGAGTGAAACTATTGAATAATGACTGCTTTGATATAAGAAAATTAACTAGAATTTAAATTTGTTTTTCTGTTTGTTTGTTTGTTTGTTCAGTCAATTGTTTTTGTTTTTGTTTTTAATTTGCTTGATTTGGTAATTAATATATGACAGTGAAAATCCCTGTCCAAGAAATCCTGGAAAATATTTTTTTAGGTATATGAGTGTTTAATAAGCTTTCCATTTATAGGATTCATTTAACAGATAAGTGAAGCCTAAAAGCTGAGTCAGAAACATTGCTTTAGTTACCTAAAGATACTGGAAATCCATCTAAAGGGATGGAGTAAGTGTGGAAAAACCAGATGAATGTGGTGTCAACTAACCAGGCTCATGAGATAACATTATGATTTTAGAGGCAGAAAGTACCAACTAATTTGCCCATTTAGGCCCAAAGATAGCCTCTGATCGCTGGGCATGCCATGATCTAATACACACTCTTAGCCTTGGCTTCTGTTCACAAACTCTCCTGATTGCACATTGAATGGATACAAACTCCAAATAATCTCTCATTCTACCGCCATCTTCACAGGTACATACACTTCATACCCTTAAGAAATTAAAAGCCCAAATCAGAGCTGGAATGCTAACCTTACCAAAAGACACTTGGAATAATGCTAAGGCAGCATGACTAGAATAGAGTTATCAAAAGAGTGTTTCCTTCTGCAATTGACTCTCATCTACAATACTCTAACCCAACACCATAACTGACATAGTCTAAGTCTATGTATTGATATTTCAAATGAGTAATTTTGACTGGTGTGGTCATTATAAACACAGGCTCTTGGAAGAACAGAATGTGACATCTGATTAAGAAAAGTTCAATGTTACTAGAGATTGAGTTGAGATCCCAAAATAGATATGGATTAACAAAGAAAAATAGTGTCATAAAGTGTAGCTACTTTAACAGGAGTAGACATTGGTGTTGAATAATAATGCCAGTGTGTAAAAGGTATTACTTGGAGAGACTGAGTCAACGCTCCCTCCTTTCGTTGCCCACCCTTAGGATCCTGGTATCTTGCACCAGGCCACAGTTGACAAGCTATAGTGGCCATGAGGGACTTGGTGCAGGAATGAAGAAACTCTGCCACTTAGCCAGTGCCTACTCCTGCTCTCATCCACACCCTGGCAGGTGCCACTGAGAAGCCACAGCTGACTCTGTGGCAGCAAGTGGAACTCACTCCCTAGGCAAAGCACTACACTGCTGGGAGAATCTCAAGAGCAGAGAGAGAACCACTGTATCACCAGTCAATGTGACTCAGCACTGCCTGTTGGTATTTTCTGTTATCAGAACCTTTTAAAAAATGTTTGTAGGTTCAAGGTGGCAGCTGATTGCACCAGCAGAATTAGAGAGCAGTTCTTAAGAGGGAATCCTTAGTACCCCTCTTGGGCCAATGGACTGGGCCTTCAGCATGGAACCTCCACTGCTACAGCTCCTGATGCTTGCCCTATTGAGAGAGGAGAGTGGCAGAGACTTGGAGCAACCCCCAGGCTACAGGGATGATGGTCATACCATGTGAGTGAGCAAGCAGGACAGGGACTGTCTTCACCTAAAGCAAAGAGGTGTGCAATTGCATGGGGCTCCTGCAGATCCTGCTCCAGCACACCCTGCTTACCTGCCCAGCACAAACAATTCATTCCAGAGACCTTGAACCAGACCAATGATACTTGCCACAACCCCAATCTCTGACCAGCAGAGACTGGGAATAAGACACTCACGCCAAGGTAAGGTCTTCAACAGCAATCTAAATCTTTTACTAAAGGCAGTAACAGCGCTCTCTCTCTCTCAGCAATCTCCCACAGTGAACTCCTCCCTTTACTCAGACTGTTCCATATATACACAGCCCTCTTGGATCATCTCACTCCACTCATTGCTCTCCAATCAGCATCATCCCGCCCCTAGCACAATTTGCACGCTCAGGCAGGACGACAGATCATTGGCTAACACTATGGTAAGGCTATATGACTTTTCAGATTAGATGACTCAGCTGTGCGTTTTCAGAAGTTTTAGTAAACAGGATGGGGTTATGAGGCTTGGCACTAAGCTGGGCGCCATCTTAGCTCAGTGGTTATGCCCGCTTCCCGCAGATACTGCAATAATTACTTGCATGTAAAGCTGTTGGACACACATACACAGACAGACAGACAGACAGACAGACAGACAGACAGACAGACAGACACACACACACACACAGAGAGAGAGAGAGAGAGAGAGAGAGAGAGAGAGAGAGAGAGAGAGAGAGAGAGTTTGTAATGCCACCTTTATGAATAAAGGTGCAATGGAGGTGGGAAGGATGCATTGCATGCTGCCCAGAGAGACAGGAGTAAAGACACAGTGACAGCTTTGGATGTGGAAGCACAGCTGAGGTAGATGGGGTGGGGGCATGATGCTGCCAAATAGGGCCAGCAAGGTGATGAGGAACAGCCTGAATACAGGCAGGCTTTGTCCCTGAAACATTATCCCCCTGGCTCTGAGCAACAGTGGATAATGTACATGATCCATGAAGCCACAGAAAATCGTGTGGGAGTCCATGAGGTGTCTTGTCTCTAGCTGTTATGAACAAAGAAGTTTGTGTTGCAGTGGTATTGATGTGACTCTGGACTCATAATTGACATAATGAGAGACATTGAAGGCTTCTTCAATAACACTCTACCACAAACAAAAGAGTCTAGAAAGGAAACTAATGAAGAAAGTTCTTAAAACTTATGATAAAGATAGTAGACATTTATGATAAAGAAGCATAGTTTCAACTGAAGTTGATGACTTCTGACATGGGGAATGGGAAAGAGCTCTCAGGGCTATTATTATTATTATTATTATTATTATTATTATTATTATTATTTATGGTTTTTGGTTTTACAAGACAGGATTTCTCTGTGTAGCCCTGGCTGTCCTGGAACTCACTCTGTAGACCAGGCTGGCCTCGAACTCGGAAATCTGCATGTCTCTACCTCCCAAGTGCTTGGATTAAAGGCAGGCACCACCACTGCCCAGCTCAATTCAATTATCTTTTTTTTTTTTTTTTGAAGGAGCAACCCACTGAGAGTTTGACCATGGTCCAAGGAGTATATGTGCATCATAAATTGTACTTGGTGTATTCAAGGTGGGAGGTTACAAGGGTGAGAGGGAGGATCTGGAAGAAATGGGAATTGAATGTGATTGGGTACATTGCAAGAAATTTCAAAATAATTAATAAAAATATTATATTGGAAAATGTTATTATTTATCATTAATGTCTATTTAAATAAATGTGCATGGGGTTTGATGAGGGAAATATAAAACCAAGAGTTAAAATACTGAAAGGTGGTTTGAGGCATATGGTGATAACCTGACATCATGGAGGTTCACATGCAGAATCTAGCTATGGGTCTGATTGACTATAAATGGTACTTCCTTTACCATTTTCTCACCTGATCTTCATGATAGTGTCCTTGGCACAGCAAGCAAAATCTGTCATGTTAACAGGTTATTAATCAAGAGTTTAATCAGTGGAATAACCTGGAGGGGGGAGCAAAGTCCCAGTGAGAAGTCAGTAATAAAACTTTAGTATCTTGGTTCATGGAGTGACTATATTAAGCACTAAGGTCAAGTTATCATTTATCATAGTCTTTGAGATGGGAAAATATCGCACTATCTGATAGTTACTTTTTAAAAGAGAAAAATAGTCATGCAACACAACTTGGGAATGCTTATCCTCACTTTATGCCATGAAGCTCCATAATGGAAGTACCACTTCCTCCTGCCTCTGTCAACAGTCCAAAATGTCACACTATGAGAATGTAAATGGACTGAAGTGACTATTAAATGGACATGCAGAGCTAAACTGTTTCATCAAGACTCCACAGGTAGTGAACACTTGGTGACGGATGAGAAGAAGGGAATGTACATTCTAATAAGGGGGTCAAGGGACTTCAGGAGTTGTAGTCTGTAATTACTTGAAGCAGCATGTGAGATGGTGCATGTCAAATAAGAAAATCACAGTTCTATCACTGAAGACCATGGGCATCATATACAAAGAATAAATGGAAAACAAAGGCCTAATGCCAAAGTTACCCAAAGTGCCTTTATTTTATGATAGGCTTTTAGAAGGTTGTCTTGAACTGAAACTCAGTAGAAGGTTTTTTTAACAGTCACACTGTGTGACAGAATAAATAGTGACATAATGCCAAATCTTGTCATAGCGGGTTTTGTGCAAATAGTTGTTTATAAGGGCAAGTATTTATTTTGGGTATAATCAATTACATGTAGTAATAGACAATCTGTTTTTTTTTCTTTTTTTTTCAACTTTTATTAGATATTTTCTTCATTTACATTTCAAGTGTTATCCAGAAAGTTCCCTATATCCTCCCCCCTCCCGGCCCTGCTCCCCTACCCACCCGCTCCCACCCCTTGGCCCAGGCGTTCCCCTGTATTGGGGCATATAAATCTGTTTTATGAGATCTAAAATATGTACTTTTCAATTCTTATTAATAACTATACTAATAAATTCAATAAAATGTTTATTTTCATGATGACATTCATAAGAAATTAAAAAAAAGCACAGTATTAAGAATTTCACAATGAACTTAGCACTATTCCAGTTAAGACAGTCAACAATAGTAATCCCCACTGGGATGGTGAACTACACTCCCACAATATGTGTCTGTGCTTGTTCATTCCTATTTTGTCTTTTGGTATTCTGAGAAAAGCTGTAGTTTATTGTCCTCAACATTTGAATTTAATAACCTAATAATCAACTGTATCATTAACTGGATTGTCTGAACCTTAAAAGTTAATTAGTCTATAAGAATCCTTTAAAGTCAAATTTTCAAACCTCAAAGAATTATTTTATAGAATTAACATCAATAGCCGTTAAGTTTTAAACTAGCTCTCTCAAAACTAATTTAAAAAGGAAAAGTACTAGGTGAAACTCCTTAATATAACAATACAAACAGTACTACATCAAGCAAAGTGTGAGAACAGTAGTACCTCTATGCAAAGTTCATTTCAAAAGTTTAATCAAAATAAAAACAGGTCATTGCTGGTCCTGCTTAAGTATTCCAACAAATATTTTGCACAGAATCCTGCATTGAGGAATGCTAAGATTCTTGGAGGACAAATGTTTGTTAATAGCATCCTTCTTCTAACATGAATGGAACAATGTGACCTGGATAACATGAATCAGACAATTGAAAGTAGAGGAGAAAAGATAACTGGATGTGTGGTGTGAAAGCTGAATGCAGGGGTGTTGTTAACACTAAGTCAGAGCTGGACCAACGTTGTTCTTGGCAAATGTCAGACAGAGAAGGTATTGAAAGTTGGAAAAAAAACCATAGAAACTAGTCATGATGACATGAGAAGTCTATATTGGTGATGAATCTCACTAGGTAGGTTTAAGGAGTGCACAAAATATATTTATAATGAAGATATAGGTTGAGATAACAGAGCCCAAAGAATTATCCCAAATACCAGTGACCGCAAAGAGAAAGAGTGAAAATATTAATTATTACTAAAAGTGTAGATTTACATTATCACATATAGAAACTCTAAGAATATAGGCAAGAATGTAGAGATTTCTGTGTAATAAAGCTGGAGTCTCAGTGTTTAAGGCTGGATGTGAAGCATGTGCACAGATGAAAGCCGAAATTCACAAAAACAAGGAGAGGTACATGTGAATTTAAAGAGTAGACTTCATAGCACTCGGGATACTGACAAATGATGCCTGAATTATATCTAATAAACTATGTAAGGTGGCATGTTATCCCTTGTTTTCAAATCCCATGCTTATACAGCAACCTGCTAATAAAGAAAAATTACTAATACTTGAAACAAGTTCAGTGGAAAAATCCAGATGGGGTGAGAACTACTTCTTCCTATTCCATATAGTACAGACTAAAACTCTGTGTGTGTGTGTGTGTGTGTGTGTGTGTGTGTGTGTGTTTGTCTGTGTCTGTGTCTGTGTCTGTGTGTGCGCACATGTGCGTGTGTAGGCAATGCTTAGTTTTAATATATTGAAATCTCTATCTCTACCTCTCTCTCTTTTTCAAAGTATAACTAAGAAGACTTTATAGAGACCCCAGAAATCAAGGAATTAGTGATAACTGTTCTGAGCTTTTGTTCATGTATTAGACTGCGTATTAAAATAGTCAAATGTTAAAAAATTACAATAGAATTTAATGTGATTCCCAATTCATTAAGAGATATATGTCAGTTAGTCATATTCCAAAAAGAGAAGAAAAAAAAATAAAGGGACTACTAGGAAGTTGTGAGTGGATTTTAGAGGCTATGGAAGAATGACTGAAGTACAATCAGGCTGGACATTGAAAAGCATGGTGTCTGCATTCGGCCCGAGCTCTGCAGCTGCATGGTAAATGAGGAGCATTCAACACTAAGAGAAGATCCAGTCTGAGCTCTTGCTAAGACCAAGAGGCTTCTTCTGCAAACATAGCCTTAATCTATACCATCACTCCTTTAAGACCAGAACCCCCAGAACTCATGTCTCTAGCTTCATATGTAACAGAAGATGGCCTAGTCGGTCATCATTGGGAAGAGAGGCTCCTTGGTACTGCAGTCTTTATATGCCCCAATACAGGGGAACGCCAGGGCCAAGAAGTGGGAGTGGGTGGACAGGGGAGCAGGGAGGGGGGTGGGGGGAGGAGACTTTCGGAATAGCATTTGAAATGTAAATTAAGAAAATAAAAAAATTGGCAAAAAAGATCTCATCTCTAAATTCATTTATATTTGAAATTAAATTTCTACATGAGCGTTGTAGAGTACATTTAAAGCACAGCAGAGGACAATGTCTTTGTATTTCATTTAAGCTGTTAAATGGCTATCCTGGCTAACTAGAAAATAGTTTGTATATGTAATGCAGTACCAACACATCTATGAGCTCTCTCTATGAAAAGATAATAAATCCACCCCTTCCATGAAAGTGGAATGAAGGGATTTACTCTTGTGTCCTCACCATGAGTTCTGTATTTGCAAGTATCAACAAAATCTTATTTGTTGTTATCTGTGGTCGATTGGCATTGCCTGTGGACTAGGTGCCACCCTGGAGGAGCTGAATGTTGTATTAGTGTAGGTATAACATGAGCTAGCACAAGCTAGCTGGCAGGATTATTATCACAGTATTTAAAAGGTTTTATGGTTTTCTTTCCTCTGTCTGACTATATATATTGTATTGAGACAGGCAATCATATGCCAAACTTACTCCAAGAGGAGCTGTGACAAAATGATTTAAAATCAAAGTGCTCATTCCTAACCTAAAGGTGTAGTTAGATGTTTCTTATTTGAATGGACAGGGCATCTTTATATTCTCATTTAGCATCAATTTGAGATAGATATGTGCAGTACACTGTACATATGTACATAAGTTTTAAAATAAAACATGTGCTATTCCACATGTAACCTTGTTTTTATTTTTTCTTGCTCTGGATCTACTCGCTCTGCCCAAACATTTATTTACTTATTAAATCTAAGTACACTGTAGCTGTCTTCATACACACCAGAAGAGGGCATCAGATCTCATTGCAGATGGTTGTGAGCCACCATGTAACTTCTGGGATTGACTCAGGACCTCCAGAGAGCAGTCAGTGCTCTTAACTGCTCTCTCCAGCCATCTCTCCAGCCCAACATGTAAGGTTAAGATAACAAAACTTTTACATGTGATCCATTAGCCATATTTTCTACTGCATACCTTAAAATACCATAGGACTGCATGCACACACCATTATAACACAAATATCTGGTTGTGGAACTATACATGTGTCAGCATTAATAAAGAGAGAGTAAAGATGATTTTACTCTACACTTTTTTTTTACAACTTTCTATTCACGTATGCCATCTGAAATATAAAGACAAATTCCATTCACAGATACAAAGGGTTACATATCCCAAGCCACTCTCTGTAACATATTCTATAACAGGAAAATCAATAAAAATGCAAATTATCAGTGATGAGGACTAGAAAGGAGGAAGGGCAAGAGGGGTGGATTGCCAAAGCCAAAAGACCTTCAGGAGGAGATGGAATGACCTACAACTGGATTGTGGA